>JAJQKJ010002698.1:0-117500 GCA_029574335.1 Rana kukunoris
TCCCTCCCAATTGCATTGAATACAGTCTCATAGATATGGTTGCTAAATGTGCATAACCACTTTCATAAAACGCATGCTTGCTTTGCAAAGAACCTTTTTAGCATGAATCGCGTGTGTACAGCACACACTTTACATCTTTGCCCTAAAAAGCATATTTCTTTCTCGTACATCACGGGACACAGAGCGGCATATTCATTACTATGTGGGTTATATGGAGTACCTTCAGGTGTGGACACTGGCAATCTTCAAACAGGAAGTCCCCTCCCTATATAACCCCCTCCCCTAGAGGGAGTCCCTCAGTTTTTTTCGCCAGTGTCTTAGGTGTTGGTCACGGAATAGCTTTTGCTCCACATCCTTGGGATTAAGGGCGGGCTAACCGGATCTGTCCAAGGAGCCTCAGTGCCAAAGTGGACAGTACCCGGGCCCCAAACCGTGGGGTTTTGCCTATAATGCTCCTCTTTGGAGGCTGGACCCTGGCCCAGGACTTGGAGTTTGCAAAAACCATAAGGTTCCTGTTTTGCCAGGGTGCTATATAGGTCCAGGACAGTGGGTACCTTCATAGGACCCCAGGGCCTGAAGGTCTACTACGCTACCCACGGAGATGGGAGAAGACTGGATCAGTTTGCTGGTCAAACATCCTGCAGCATGGAGCAGGTAAGGGGGAGCCTGCGGGACTTGGTTCGACAGCAGGCTCCCCGGGGTAACCTAAAAGGGGGGATAGCCTGAGTATGCTCTGCATGGGCAACTGTGATCACTATGTCTTAGAGACAGGATGACCCCCTTTCTCCCCCCATCACTAGGCCCCCCTGTCTAAAGTGTGTTGCTAGCTAACCTGCTGTTTCTTCCTAGAGGCTAGTAAGGATCCTTAGGGGCCTTAAAAGAGTCCTACCTGGCCGGGGTTTTTGAATCTGCCGCCGTTTCTGCGCCTGGATCTCCAGCAGCGCGGCTCCTCCATGTTCTTCCTGTTTCCGGTTTCCTCCGGGTACGCGCGCGCGTGCACGCGCGCGTCTTATTGACGAATTTTCGCGCCATCCGGACAGGAGGGCGGGGGGGGGGCGGGCCTGCGGCGTCATACAGGCGCGCCCTTCTGCTGTTATAGACAGCAGGCCTTGTCAGGCTCAGTCTGTGGCTGATTGTTTCAAGAGAGGACGCAGGGCGGCAGAACAGTGACTCCCGGTGGCGGAAAAGGGGTAGTACATGTGGACTTTGTTCCAATGTCTATTGTTAAGCCAAAGAATCCCCCTTATTTGCAGCAGGTTGGAGGCTGGCAAACTTAAGTTTAGGGGTCATTATGTATGGTCATAGAAAAAAAAAAAAAAAAAAATATAATTATTTAAAAAAAAAAAAAAAAAAGACCAACATACAGGCCCATCAGTTTTTGGGGACACTAGTGATCTATTTCCCCTAAACTCTGGAATTGTACTCCTGGCCACTACAGTCTGTTGTGTGGGCGGAGTCCCTCGATTTTTTATTATGGCTTCCAAGGGTTCGGGGTCAAAGGGTACAAAAAAAGACCAAAAAACAAAAGGGTTCCCTTTCTGATTCTGATATGCCGATTCTTTCCCCGCAGCTTATTAATTTAAGAAGCGCCTTGGATGAGCCATTAGGGGGATCTGGTGCGGAGGCTGGCCCAGATCAGCCCAGCCCTGTGTTTATCACAGAGGAGATGCTAGCCGTATCCCTAGGGGGGCTAGAAGAGAGAATAGCAGCATTGATCGCTAGAGCTATTCCTGGTAAGAAACGGGTTAGATCCCCATCACCAGGCAGTGTATCCTCAGATGCTGAGATTCTCTCTCCGGAGGAATTAGAATCACAGGAGGATCAACTGGACCTGAACCAAGAGGGTTCAGGGATTGAGGGGTCTACCTCTGAGGAACCATTTTCAGACTCCCAGACAGGAAGACTGTGGGTACAGTCTTTGACGGACATGGTCCGCTCGGCATTTAGTTTGCCATTGCCAGAACCTCAGGTTCCTCCGGTATCCTCTCTGGGCTCTTTGAAGCCCGTTAAGCAACGCAGTTTTTTCCGGTCCATCCTCTCTTGGAGGAATTGATCTTTCGGGATTGGGTACGGCCGGACAGGATTTTTCTGCCACCGAAAAGATTTGCGGTCATTTATCCCATGGAGGAAAAATTCTCCAAGAGGTGGAAGCTCCCAGTAGTGGATGCAGCCATCTCATGTGTGAATAAATCACTAACTTGCCCGGTGGAAAAATACATATGTTTAAAGATCCGGTTGATAAAAGATTAGAACACTTTTAAAAGCATCCTTTGCTACGGCAGGAGCAGTGGTGCAGCCAGCGGTAGCTGCAATTGGAGTTTGTCAGGCATTAAAAGACCAGACAAAAGAGATGTTAAAAGACATGCCTACCCAACAAGCAGAAGAGTTTGCTGACATTCCCAGAGCTCTGTGTTTTGCGGTAGATGCTATAAAAGATTCCATCCAGCAGGCTTCTCGTTTATCACTATTTTGGTGCACATGAGAAGGCTCTTATGGTTGAAGAACTGGGCGGCGGACCCCCATGCAAAAAGCTTCTGGCAGGGTTTCCCTTCCATGGAGGGCGACTCTTCGGAGAGGATCTGGATAAATATATTCAGACTATTTCAAATGGCAAGAGTACCCTTTTACCGGTCAAAAAGACATTCCGGGCTCCTACATTTAAAAGGCAGCTTTTTCCTGTCTCGGGGCCCTCTAATCCAGGCAGGCAGTATCGACGGCCGCCTGCGCGATCCAACGGTAACAGTAGATCGCAGGGACAAACCCCTGGGGGTAAGAAGCCGTGGTATCGCAAGCCGTCAAAGACAGCCCCTAAGTCTGCCTTATGAAGGGGCGCCCCACTCTCACGGGTGGGGGGAAGGCTTCGTCTCTTCTCAGAAGTTTGGGAAGCCAAGATCCCCGACAAATGGGTCCGGGCATCTGTAACCACAGGTTACAGACTGGAGTTTCTAAGATATCCTCCGCCTCATTTTCAAGAATCAAGGCTACCAAGGATCCAGCAAGGAAGGCCTCAATGCTGGCAGCCTTGGATCACCTGCTTTGCCAGGACGTAATTATAGAAGTGCCAGCCCAAGAGCAAGGCCTAGGTTTCTATTCCAATCTCTTTGTCATACCAAAGCCCAACGGCGATGTCAGGCCAATCTTGGACCTAAAGAGGTTAAACGGTTACCTAAGGGTGCGTTCCTTCCGGATGGAATCCATCCGGTCAGCAGCCGCCGCGCTTCAGAAGAACGATTTTCTGGCCTCCATAGACATAAAAGATGCTTACCTTCATGTACCAATCTTTCAGTCGCATCAAAGGTTTTTACGCTTCGCGGTGGGGCAGCGACACTTCCAATTCAGGGCGCTCCCCTTCGGGCTGGCCACGGCCCCCCGGGTATTCACGAAGATCCTAGCCCCAGTTCTGGCCAATTTAAGGATCCAAGGAGTCACAGTCCTAGCATACTTGGACGACCTTTTAATCATAGATCATCACGGACGGGTCTGCAGAAGGCAGTAAACCTCACGGTTCGGTACCTCGAAGAATTCGGCTGGGTCCTAAACCAGGGAAAGTCAGCATTCCAGCCTACAAAGCAGTTGGAATACCTCGGCATGAGGTTAGACACGAACGTCAAAAGGTGTTCCTGCCCCTTGTAAAGATCGAGGCGATCAAGGGGTTGGTTCAGTTGGTTCTAAACAAGAAAAGACCAACTATTCGCCTGTGTATGCGATTACTAGGCAAGCTAGTGGCCACATTCGAGGCAGTACCATACGCTCAGATCCACACTCGCGTCCTACAGGCAGCCATTCTAGCAGCCTGGGGCAAGAGGGCACATGCCTTAGAGTCCCCTTTGACGCTATCATCAAGGGTCCGACAAAGCCTGGCCTGGTGGTTGAACCCTCAGAATCTTCTAAAGGGAAGATCCTTCAGCCCTGTTGTCTGGAAGGTAGTTACCACAGACGCCAGCCTGGCAGGCTGGGGGGCGGTCTTCTTCGAGGGGTTCTCCCGCCAGGGAACTTGGGTGAAAGCAGAGAGGCAGCTCTCCATCAATATCTTGGAAATCAGAGCTGCTCGCCTAGCCCTGTTGGCGTGGACCTCCAGATTAAAGGGGTTCCCGGTGAGAATCCAGTCAGACAATGCCACGGCGGTGGCATACATAAACCACCAAGGGGGAACCAGGAGCCAGGCCGCTCAGAGGGAAGTGAACTTGATTTTTCAATGGGCAGAGGTTCATGTACCCTGCATTTCAGCGATATTCATTCCCGGAGTGGACAACCTGCAGGCAGACTTCTTAAGTCGCCAGAGTCTGTTGCCAGGGGAGTGGTCTCTGCATCCCCAGGTCTTTCAGACAATCTGCCAGAGGTGGGGAATGCCAGACGTAGATATAATGGCATCCAGGTTCAACAAGAAACTAGACAGGTTCGTGTCGCGAGCGAGGGATCCTATGGCCTGCGGAACCGATGCGTTGGTTTGCCCTTGGCATCAATTCAAACTTCTATATGCATTCCCTCCACTACAGTTACTCCCCCGCCTGTTGCGCAGGATCAGAGTGGAGCACAAGCCAGTCATTCTAGTAGCTCCAGCTTGGCCCCGGAGGGCTTGGTACTCACTAGTCCTGAATATGGCAGTGGGAGACCCTTGGACTCTTCCTCTACAACCAGACCTACTCTCACAAGGCCCGATCCTCCACCCTACATTACAACGTCTAAATTTGACGGCCTGGAGGCTGAATCCCTGATTCTCAGGGGTAGAGGTCTGTCTAGGCAGGTAATCCTACCCTGATTAGGGCTAGAAAGCCGTCTCCAGGGTGATTTATTACAGGGTGTGGAGGAACTACGTAGGCTGGTGTGAATCCAAAAGATGGAATTGCCGCAAATATACTATTGATAGGGTGTTAAGTTTTCTCCAGCTAGGAGTGGATAAAGGCCTGGCACTAAGCACAATCAAGGGACAGATCTCAGCTCTGTCAGTGTGGTTTCAGAGGCCGCTGGCCACCCACTCGCTGGTAAAGACCTTCTTACAGGGGGTCTTGCGTATTAATCCTCCTGTCAAGTCACCAATTTGTCCATGGGACTTAAATCTTGTCCTGTCCACTCTACAGAAACAGCCTTTTGAGCCTTGGCTGAGATTCCTTTACTCTTACTGACAAGAAAGTTGGTTTTCTTGGTCGCCATAGTTTCGGCCAGGAGAGTGTCAGAATTAGCAGCCTTATCGTGTAAGGAACCATATCTTGTTCTGCATAAGGACAGGGCAGTTCTCCGGCCCCATCCTTCCTTTCTACCAAAGGTTATATCCAAATTTCACTTAACCAGGATTTGGTACTTCCATCCTTCTTTCCAAAACCTACATCTAGAAAGGAGGGGTTGCTGCATACCTTGGATATTGTCCGGGCCATGAAGGCCTATCTTAAAGCTACAGAAAAGATCCGGAAAACAGATGTGTTATTCGTTCTACCAGATGGCCCCAAGAAGGGGCAGGCAGCTGCAAAATCCACCATCTCGAGATGGATTAGACAATTAATCATTCAAGCCTACGGTTGAAGAGGTTGCCTCCTCCGTTGTCGGTAAAGGCCCATTCTACCAGGGCCATGGGCGCCTCTTGGGCAGCACACCATCAGATCTCTATGGCTCAGATATGCAAGGCGGCGACGTGGTCATCAGTCCACACGTTTACAAGGTTTTATCAACTAGACGTGAGAAGGAATGCGGATTCTGCCTTTTGGACAGGCAGTACTACAGGCTGCAGTTTGAAATCCTCGGGATCAGAAACACCCTTGGTTATAAAAAAAAAAAAAAAAAAAAAAAGTTTTTTTTCTTGACTAAGTTGGAATATTATTATGATTTGAGTTTATCTCTAAATTGAATCCTTCTTTGGAAGATGTCTCCCTCCCCTCATTAAAGCATTGCTTTCGGACATCCCACATAGTAATGAATATGCCGCTCTGTGTCCCGTGATGTACGAGAAAGAAAAAGGGATTTTTAAATACAGCTTACCTGTAAAATCCTTTTCTTGGAGTACATCACGGGACACGAGAGCTTACCCAGCGGGCCTCTCTAGTATAGGGATAGTGAGGGGACCCTGTGGGGAGGGGTGTAAGGAGGGAGACTTCATTGGAATAGGTGGTATGCACCTTGCGTTGTGGGATACCATGAAACATGAGACAGGTAAGCTGTTTCAATCATACAGTGGTGCAATCTTCAGGTTCTACCATGATAGGGAGGGGACTTCCTGTTTGAAGATGCCATTGTCCACACTGAAGGTACTCCATATAACCCACATAGTAATGAATATCCGCTCTGTGTCCGTGATGTACTCCAGAAAAAGGATTTTACAGGTAATCTGTATTTAAAAATCCCTTTTTTTATGCTAAAACCATGAACGTACACTTCCAGAGAGGCATATTGCTTTAACACATGCTGCATACATTAAAACTATATACGTGTGTACTTTTTTTTTGTGGAACGATTTTCCCATGTGTTTGCATAGGACTGCAGAAGTGCCTGAGTGCAGAAGCCTACAGAGCAGAATCTCAAGGATCTGAACATCCTAGACATCTGCTCTTTCTACACAGAGTCAATCAGGTCAGTCCTATCCTCCCTACGGGGGTGAGAAGTTCTAGCATCAATGGACATCAAGACGCTTATCTACATGTGCTAATTTTCCCCGCTCAACAGAAATTTCTTCATTTTGCGGTGCAACATCGCTACTTTCAGGTGGCCTTGCCCTTTGGCTTAGCCACTGCTCACCAGGTATTTAAGAAGTTCTTGGCCCCCGTACTAGCAGGACTAAGGGCCCAGGGTATAGCCGTAATGGCATACCTAGATGACTTGCTACTGGTAGATCAGTAGCACAGTTAAACCAGGGGGGTGTCCAGAACGGTCGAGTATCTGGTACACCTAGGTTGGATTCTCAACCTGGATAAATCATCCTTGCAATCAGTAAAAAGACTGGAGTATTTGGGCTTGGTCATAGATACAGCCCAGGAAAGATTGTTTTTGCCCCAGGCAAAAGTCAACGCTATAAGGTAGGGGTGCAACGGATCACGGTTGATCCGTGATTTTGAACGGGTCACCCTCTTCGGATTGGCACGCTATGCAATCCGCGGACTGCCGCCGCGGCCATAGCATTAGAAAAGGCTGCAGCTTCGGCCTAGCTCCGGAGCCGCAGCCATCTTGGTACACCTGGCGGCGGCCCCTCCTCTGTTTACACCCACAGAGGAGGAGCCCGCGCTCGAGGGACACACATGCCGCTATCTGATCTGAGGTCTGCACGGGGTGCTCACTGTGTGCCTGTACTACGGGGGGCCCTCACTGTGTGCCTGTACGATGGGGGGGAAAAGGTCACTGTCTGCCTGTACTATGGGGGGGAGGTCACTGTGTGCCTGTACTACAGGGGGGGTCACTGTGTGCCTGTACTACAGGGGGGGTCACTGTGTGCCTGTACTACAGGGGGGGGTCACTGTGTGCCTGTACTACTGGGGGGTCACTGTGTGCCTGTACTACTGGGGGGTCACTGTGTGCCTGTACTACAGGGGGGGTCACTGTGTGCCTGTACTACAGGGGGGGTCACTGTGTGCCTGTACTACTGTGGGGGGTCACTGTGTGCCTGTACTACTGGGGGGTCACTGTGTGCCTGTACTACTGGGGGGTCACTGTGTGCCTGTACTACTGGGGGGGTCACTGTGTGCCTGTACTACTGGGGGGGTCACTGTGTGCCTGTACTACTGGGGGGGTCCCTGTGTGCCTGTACTACTGGGGGGGGTCACTGTGTGCCTGTACTACTGGGGGGGGTCACTGTGTCGTACTACTGGGGGGGGTCACTGTGTGCCTGTACTACTGGGGGGTCACTGTGTGCCTGTACTACTGGGGGGGGTCACTGTGTGCCTGTACTACTGGGGGGGGTCACTGTGTGCCTGTACTACTGGGGGGGTCACTGTGTGCCTGTACTACTGGGGGGGGTCACTGTGTGCCTGTACTACTGGGGGGGTCACTGTGTGCCTGTACTACTGGGGGGTCACTGTGTGCCTGTACTACTGGGGGGTCACTGTGTGCCTGTACTACTGGGGGGTCACTGTGTGCCTGTACTACTGGGGGGGGTCACTGTGTGCCTGTCCTACTGGGGGGGGGTCACTGTGTGCCTGTACTACTGGGGGGGGGGTCACTGTGTGCCTGTCCTACTGGGGGGGGGGTCACTGTGTGCCTGTACTACTGGGGGGGTCACTGTGTGCCTGTACTACTGGGGGGGTCACTGTGTGCCTGTACTACTGGGGGGGGGGCACTGTGTGCCTGTACTACTGGGGGGGGGGGTCACTGTGTGCCTGTACTACTGGGGGGGGGGGTCACTGTGTGCCTGTACTACTGGGGGGGTCACTGTGTGCCTGTTCTACTGGGGGGGGTCACTGTGTGCCTGTTCTACTGGGGGGGGGTCACTGTGTGCCTGTCTACTGGGGGGGGTCACTGTGTGCCTGTACTACTGGGGGGCCCTCACTGTGTGCCTGTACGATGGGGGGGAAAAAGTCACTGTCTGCCTGTACATGGGGGGGGGTCACTGTGTGCCTGTACTACAGGGGGGGGTCACTGTGTGCCTGTACTACAGGGGGGGTCACTGTGTGCCTGTACTACAGGGGGGTCACTGTGTGCCTGTACTACTGGGGGCTCACTGTGTGCCTGTACTACTGGGGGCTCACTGTGTGCCTGTACTACTGGGGGGGTCACTGTGTGCCTGTACTACAGGGGGGTCACTGTGCCTGTACTACTGGGGGGGTCACTGTGTGCCTGTACTACTGGGGGGGTCACTGTGTGCCTGTACTACTGGGGGGGTCACTGTGTGCCTGTACTACTGGGGGGGTCACTGTGTGCCTGTACTACTGGGGGGGGTCACTGTGTGCCTGTACTACTGGGGGGGTCACTGTGTGCCTGTACTACTGGGGGTCACTGTGTGCCTGTACAATGGGGGGTCACTGTGTCCTGTACTACTGGGGGGGTCACTGGTGTGCCTGTACTACTGGGGGGGGTCACTGTGTGCCTGTCCTACTGGGGGGGGTCACTGTGTGCCTGTACTACTGGGGGGGGTCACTGTGTGCCTGTACTACTGGGGGGGTCACTGTGTGCCTGTACTACTGGGGGGGTCACTGTGTGCCTGTACTACTGGGGGGGTCACTGTGTGCCTGTACTACTGGGGGGGTCACTGTGTGCCTGTACTACTGGGGGGGGGGTCACTGTGTGCCTGTACTACTGGGGGGGGTCACTGTGTGCCTGTACTACTGGGGGGGGGTCACTGTGTGCCTGTACTACTGGGGGGGGGGTCACTGTGTGCCTGTCCTACTGGTGGGGGGGTCACTGTGTGCCTGTACTACTGGGGGTGTACTGGGGGGGTTGTGGCACTGTGGGGGTCCTGTACTACTGGGGGGGGGGTCACTGTGTGCCTGTACTACTGGGGGGGGGGTCACTGTGTGCCTGTTGTACTACTGGGGGGGGGGCACTGTGTGCCTGTACTACTGGGGGGGGGGGGGGTCACTGTGTGCCTGTACTACTGGGGGGGGTCACTTTGTGCCTGTTCTACTGGGGGGGGTCACTGTGTCCTGTTCTACTGGGGGGGTCACTGTGGGCCTGTACTATGGGGGGGTCACTGTGTGCCTGTACTATGGGGGGGGGTCACTGTGTGCCTGTACTATGGGGGGGTCACTGTGTGCCTGTACTATGGGGGGGGTCCACTGTGTGCCTGTTACTATGGGGGGGGTCACTGTGTGCCTGTACTATGGGGAGGGGGTCACTGTGTGCCTGTACTATGGGGGGGGGTCACTGTGTGCCTGTACTATGGGGGGGGGTCACTGTGTGCCTGTACTATGGGGGGGGGGTCACTGTGTGCCTGTACTATGGGGGGGGGTCACTGTGTGCCTGTACTATGGGGGGGGGGGTCACTGTGTGCCTGTACTATGGGGGGGGTCACTGTGTGCCTGTACTACTGGGGGGGTCACTGTGTGCCTGTACTACGGGTGTCACTGTGTGCCTGTACTACTGGGGGGGTCACTGTGTGCCTGTACTACTGGGGGGTCACTGTGTGCCTGTACTATGGGGGGGGTCACTGTGTGCCTGTTCTACTGGGGGGGTCACTGGTGCCTGTACTACTGGGGGGGGTCACTGTGTGCCTGTACTACTGGGGGGGGGGTCACTGTGTGCCTGTACTACAGGGGGGGGGGTCACTGTGTGCCTGTACTACTGGGGGGGGGGTCACTGTGTGCCTGTACTACTGGGGGGGGTCACTGTGTGCCTGTACTACTGGGGGGGTCACTGTGTGCCTGTACTACTGGGGGGGGTCACTGTGTGCCTGTACTATGGGGGGGTGTCACTGTGTGCCTGTACTATGGGGGGGTCACTGTGTGCCTGTACTATGGGGGGGGGGTCACTGTGTGCCTGTACTACTGGGAGGGGGGGTCACTGTGTGCCTGTACTATGGAGGAGGGGGGTCACTGTGTGCCTGTACTATGGGGGGGGGGGTCACTGTGTGCCTGTACTATGGGGGGGGGTCACTGTGTGCCTGTACTATGGGGGGGGGTCACTGTGTGCCTGTACTATGGGGGGGTTCACTGTGTGCCTGTACTACTGGGGGGGGTCACTGTGTGCCTGTACTATGGGGGGGGGGTCACTGTGTGCCTGTACTATGGGGGGGGGGGTCACTGTGTGCCTGTACTATGGGAGGGGGGTCACTGTGTGCCTGTACTATGGGAGGGGGGTCACTGTGTGCCTGTACTATAGGAGGGGGTCACTGTGTGCCTGTACTATGGGAGGGGGGTCACTGTGTGCCTGTACTATGGGGGGGGGTCACTGTGTGCCTGTACTATGGGGGGGGGGTCACTGTGTGCCTGTACTATGGGGGGGGGTCACTGTGTGCCTGTACTTGGGGGGGGGGGGTCACTGTGTGCCTGTACTATGGGGGGGGGTCACTGTGTGCCTGTACTATGGGGGGGGGGGTCACTGTGTGCCTGTACTATGGGGGGGGGGTCACTGTGTGCCTGTACTAATGGGGGGGGTCACTGTGTGCCTGTACTATGGGGGGGGGGTCACTGTGTGCCTGTACTATGGGGGGGTCACTGTGTGCCTGTACTATGGGGGGGGGGGTCACTGTGTGCCTGTACTATGGGGGGGTCACTGTTGACTATGGGGGGGTCACTGTGTGCCTGTACTATGGGGGGGGTTCACTGTGTGCCAGAACTATGGGGGGGGTCACTGTGTGCCTGAACTATGGGGGGTCACTGTGTGCCTGTACAACTATGGGGGGGGTCACTGTGTGTCTGTACTATTGGGAGGGCGGGGGGGCCTGTCTATTACTTTTTCGGATCAGCAAAAAAAATAAAAATGATCCGATCCGTGACTGCTGATCCGAGGAACGATCCGAACCATGAGTTTTTTGATCCATTGCACCCTCACTATAAGGGATCTGGTCCAGGTGGTAGCAGCACAAAAGGGTGACTGTTTGGAGCAATTCCCTATGCCCAGTTTAATTCAAGACTGTTACAATACAGTATTCTGTCTGCTTGGGACAAGAAAACCCAAGTTTTGGATTACCCAATGAATCTGGCCCAAAAGTGCATAAGATACCTAAGATTTTTCAAAAAGAAAGATTCTTCATTCCAGTTATCTGGAAGCTGGTAACAACGGGTGCCAGCCTATGGGCTGGGGAACAGTCCTTGAAGTGTCCACTGTCCAAGGGAAATTGTCAGTCTTAGAAAACCTTGCCCATCAAAATCCTAGAGGTTCGGGCAATACATTTGGCTTAATGGCCTGGACATTCAAGTTATGGAATTGTTCAGTCAGGTTACCGTCTGACTATGCCACAGCAGTGGACTATATCCCCAAGGGGGCACCAGAAGTTTGACAGATTTTTTGTCAAGAACAAGGGATCCTCTTGCACTCGGGTCAGATGCGTTAGTGACCCTCTGAGATCAGTTTTTTTACTTTTTATGCATTCCTCCCAGTTCAGCTGCTGCCACGATTTCTTTGCAGAATAAAAGAGGAAGGGAAGCCGGTAATCCTAGTAACTTTGCCGATGCCCAGGAGATCCTGGTATGCAGAGATCATGAGGTTGGTAGTAGGGGTTTTGTGGACTCTTCCATCTTGTCCAGGCCTTCTGTCACAAGGTCTGGTATTCCATCCTATCTTAGTCACTGAATTTGACCGCGTGGGTATTGAAACCCACATCCTAAAGAATCAAGTTTTTCAGGTTCAGTGATTACCACCTTGATGCTAGAGAGCCGGCCTCTAGGACCATTTATTATAGGGTCCGGAGAGCCTATGGCTCCTGGTGTTAAACCAAGGGTTGGCACCCTCGAAGGTATGTCATAGAATTCTTGGCTTTCTACAGTTGGAGGTGGAAATTAAGCTGTCCTTGAGTCAAGGGTCGGATTTTGGCCTTGGCAGTATTTGTTTCCAAAGGTTGCTTGCGTCACATTTTTTGGTCTTCATACAAGGTATAAGTCTGCCAGCCAGGTCACCCTTGTGCCTATGGTATCTGACCCTAGTTCTGTCGGGTTTGCAAAGACAGCCCTTTGAAACAATACACAATATTCTTTTGGCAAGGAACCTCCGCAAGAGGTGTGTCGGAATTGTCTGCTTTTTCATATAAAGAGCCATACTTGATTTTCATAGGGGACAGGTGAGGTTGCGTCCTCGCCCAACCCTTTTGCCTAAGGTAGTGTCAGGTTTTTCATATGAACCAGGATGTTTCCCTACCTTCGTTTTTTCCCAGAACCATGTTCTGCAGATGAGGAGCTATTACATTCTCTGGTTTTAAGGGCAGTTGATTTTTTATCTGAAAACATCTGTCCAGATACAGAAAACGGATGCTTTGTTGTGGCAGAAGGCGCACTCTACCAGGGCAGTCAGTGGTTCTTGGGCAGTGCGTCACCAAGCCTCTGTGGCTCAGATTGACAAAACCGCAACATGGTCATCCGTGCATACATTCACAAGTTTCTACAAAGTGGATGTAGGTCCGCAAGAGGATGCCGCCTTGGGGCGCAGTGTTCTGCAGGCAGCAGTATAGGTCCTCACGTCTGACGGAGGTTTGCTTATTTTGTGTGTCTCCCTTCCCTTAGATGGCATTGCTTTGGGACATCCCATATAGTAATTACTATATACCCTGTTCCAAATTATTATGCCAATGATATTTTTCTCATTTACCGAAATAATTGATGTAAACAGTCAGCATAATTCTCATGTTATCAACCATTAAGAGTACAATTCAAATTTTATTGAACAAACCACCTAATGATAACTTGCAATGCACTGTTCCAAATTATTATGAACAGTAAGTTTCAAAACACTATAGGTTGTAAAGGACTGAAAATTGTAATTTGTTGCGTTTTGCAGCATATTTACTAAAATCAAAAGCTTTTTCAATCAAACTTTGAACAACATTTTAATTTTTTAAACATTTTAACAGGTCATGTTACATTTTAACTTGGGATCCCTTATTTGATAGCAGCTTCAAAAGTCTTGCATTCATTGAACTTGTGAGCTTTTGGACAGTTTCTGCTTAAATTTGTTTGCAAGATGTCCGACTTGAATCCCCACCAATACCAGGTACTGTTTTTGGTATGATTCTTGAGGGGGAACTCCACGCCGATTTTTTTATTTTTTAATAAAAACTGGCATGGGTTCCCCCTCCAAGAGCATACCAGGCCCTTGGGTCTGGTATGGATTTTAAGGGGAACCCCCTACGCCGAAAAAACGGCATGAGGGTCCCCTTAAAATACATACCAGACCCTTATCTGAGCACGCAGCCCGTCCGGTCAGGAAAGAGGGTGGGGACAAGCGAGAGCCCCCCCTCCTGAACGTACCAGGCCGCATGCCCTCAGCATGGGGATGGGTGCTTTGGGGCAGGGGACATTGATAAGGACCCTTGGTTGTCGGGGTCTGCAGGCGGGGGGGCTTATCGAAATCCGGGAGCCCCCTTTAGTAAGGGGGGCCCCCAGATTCCGGCCTCCCACATTATCTGGATGAGTATGGTGTACATCGTACCCCTACCTGTTCACCTGGGGGGAAAAAAGTGTCAAGAAAAACACACTACATAGGTTTTTAAAGACCTTTATTAGGCATCTTTGGAGGTCTTCTTCTGACTTTGGGGGTCTTCTTCTGACTCTGGGGGTCTTCTTACTTGTCGGGGGGGGTCTTCTTACTTGTCGGGGGGGTCTTCTTACTTGTCGGGGGGTCTTCTCCCGGGCTTCTCTGCTATCTTCTGCTAGCTCTTTTACTATTGGTGGCCTGCTCTTCCCCGTCTTCTTCCCTCTTCTTCCGATATTGACACAACGCTCTCTTCCATTGTAATGCTGTGCGCGCGATGCGCAACGACTTGTATAGGCATGGGACGGGGTCACCGGGTGATGTGACCCCGCCCCTTATGATGTCAGCCCGGGACTGCGACGTCATAAGTGGGGGGGGTCACCGGGTGACAACCTTACAGTGGGAGAGAACGTTGTGTCAACACCGGAAGAAGACAATGGGAAAGACCAGGCAACCGCTAGTAAAAACTAGCGGAAGATGGTGGAGGACCCTGGAAGAAGAGACCCTTGAAGTCGGAAGAGAACCCCCGGAGCTGCCCAATAAATTACTTTAAAAACCTATGTAGTGTGTTTTTCTTTTTTTCTTGACACTTTTCTCCCAAGTGAATGCATAGGGGTATGATGTACCCCATACATAGGGTGGGGGGGCCGAGATCTAGGTTCCCCCTTATTAAAGGGTGCTCCTGGATTCCGATAAGCCTCCTGCCCACAGACCCTGACAACCAACGGCCAGGGTTGTCAGTAAGAGGCCCTTGTCATCAACATGGGGACAAGGTGCTTTGGGTGGGGGGGGAACAGGGCTGCCCCAAAGCGCCCACCCCCATGTTGAGGACATGCGCCCTGGTACGGCTCAGAAGGGGGGGTTCTTGCTCGTCCCCACCCCCTTTCCTGTCCAGATCTGATGTGGATTTTGGGGGGACCCCCATGCCATCTTTTCGGCGTAGGGGGGTTCCCGTTAAAATCCATACCAGACCCAAGGGCCTGGTATGCTCTTGCTTTTTTTTTATTTAAAATTTGGCGTGGAGTTCCCCCTTAAGATCAGCAGAGCACAAGTGGCATGCCAAAGTCGGATCATGCAAAGTGGCATTCGGAGTTTGATCCGACTGCAATGACATTCAATGGGGTGAAGTAGGATCAAGGTCGAGCCAACGTAGTACAGGGAGCATTTTCAAATTTGGACTGACATGTGTCTCGGACCAGTTAAGACCCCTCCCATAGGGAAACATTGATTTTCACACGTCATGTGACATGCGCTCCCAATGTTGGAGAGTTTGTTGTACCAGTGTGAACCCTGAGACGCAATGCCATCCATGAGTTAAAATAAAAAACAAAATATTTAATTTTTGTGACACTGAAATAGAATTTTGCATAATAATTTGGAACAGGGTGTAGTGCTGTGTCCTGTGATGTACCAGAAATAAAATAGGATTTTAACAGCTTACCTGTAAAATCCTTTTTTTAAACAAAAAAAAGCAACAATTTTGAAAAACAATATTTTTTTGCTATAAGTATCCCCAATTTAAAACAATTTTTTTTTTAACAGCTCTGTTTAGATCTGTACTTTCCCGTTTGTTTACATGCAATGCATTACGTTTGACCATAACAAAAAATATATAAATAAAACGGTTATTTGGAAAAACAATAACAAATTTCTTCATCAGTTTAGGCCAATATGTATTCTACATATTTTTTGGTAAAAAAAAAAAAAAAAAACGCAATAAGCGTATATTGATTGGTTTACACAAACATTATAGCGTCTACAAACTATGGGAAAGATTTGACATTTCTATGGCATTTTTATTATTTATTTCTTACTAGTAATGGTGGTGATCGTCACAATGCTACTAAAAATTGCAGGACAGATAAATTTTAACGCATTATGAGACCATTGACATTTATAGAGCGATTGCTTTATAAATGACACTGGCAGTGAAGGGGTTAACACTGGGGGGGGGGGAGATGAAGTGTGTTCTCTCACTGTGTTCTGTGTGTGGAGGGGAGTGACTAAAAGATAACGGATCGCCTTTTCTACTTTGTCTTCTATCCTCTGACAGCACAGGGATTTGTGAGGGAACACACTAGATCGCCCCCCTAGTGTTAACCCCTTCCCTGCCGGTGTCAGTAATCGCTCTATACATGTCAATGGTCCCAAAAATGTGTCAAGTCTCTTATCTGTCCATCACAATGCTGCTAAAAATTGCAGGTCACCACCATTACTAGTAAGAAATAATAGACGCCATAAAAATTTCATAAATCTTTCCCGTAGTGCTTACACACACAAATGCCTGTGCTGGCGCTCGTGTGTGGCTGGCAGCAACTGTGCCCACCAGCCACGCGCATTGGGTTTCCCTCTGTGTAGCGCTCACGTGCCCTCTGGGCAAAGCTGTATATGTACAAGATTTCGCCCAGGAGAGCCTATCTGCGTGAGCCCATCGGGAACTGGTTAAAAAAAAAAATTAAGAAAAAAAACATTGAAGATTTGTTAAAGTTGGATCATTCCATTTTGGATAGTCGCATGCATGATCTACAATAGGTGGTATTCTTGGCATAACAAGCCCGACATGTTTCGCAAATTGATGGGCTTCTTCAGGGGCTATATTACCACACCTTGGCAACCGGATCAAATGCAAAAATAAATATATACATAGTTCCAGTAACCTAGTTCAGAAATAAAAATTGACACAAACCATAAATATATAGAGATTGGTGGGGGCATCTTACCAATTTGCTGTAAATGTGTATATCAATGCAAAATAAAGTGTGATATTAAAGTGTTTAAACCACTCAATGATATTCCTACGATCCCCTCTGCTATATTAAAAAAAATCTCCCCAGTGTATGTTGGTTTTAAAAAAAAAAAATGCTGCTGATCGATGCTCATGTGACCGGCCGTCCCTCTCCTCTCTCGATCTGACAGCTGCAGTGGGCGGGGATGAGAAACCCCCACTGACGTCAGCTCGGAGGAGAAGGAGGGGCTGCTGGTCCGGTGCGTGCTGTCCTATAAAATGAGGTACACGGTGGCATATAAATAAAAAATTAAATAAAAACTCATACACAGGTGACATTAATATAGTAAGAATGTCATTGTGTTTATATGGAGGGGAGCAGATCAGCGCTGACAGGCAGGAAGGGAGAGGACGACTGAGGAAAGCTACAGAGGACTGAGGCACGTAAACTGACCATGGTGTCTGGACTCAGCAGCCAGAAGTGTTTTCTATCTCTATGAATTAAGATAAAAAACCTGTTTAGCAGCCCCCCTTAGCCTCCCTAATATTTACCTAAGGCCCAATCTCTATCCAGCAATGTCCATGAGTGCCTTGCCTATCCAGGACTCTCCCTCCTAATTGGTTGAGACACAGCAGTGGCGCTATTTGGCTCCTGCTTCTGGCAATCAAAGTCAGCCAATCAGGAGAGGGGTGCAAGTTCAAACCATGGCTCTGTGTCTGAATGGACACAGAGTTGCGACTCAGCTCAGGTACCCCCATAGAAAGCAAGAGGAGGATCTTGGCTGCTCTGTGCAAAACCATTTCACAGATCAGGTAAGTATAACGTGTTTTAATGAAAAAATAATTACTTTATTACATTTAATATACATAGAAAACTAACAAATGTCCGATTCTAAATAAACGCAAGGCTGCCACATAAGAATAAAACTGATGCATAATGTGGGCAAGGTGGCCGCATATAAAACTACCCTATGTCTATAAATATAATACCTCTGATGGTGCACAGCCCGATCTCCAGTTAGATTCTTCGGCAGTGTACTGTCACAAGTTTACAGGTAAGGCAGAAATACTATTTTTGGTTTTAGATGCACTTTAAGTCATAGTACTACTGCTATAATCGTATCTTTATAATTTTTGTATATTAATAATGAGTTTACATTTCAGCTGCAACCGTAATTGAAGTGGAGGATCAATCAACAGGGAACATTGAAAACATCATAGTTCAAGTCAAGAAGGAGACTGATATGGAGGCAGTTGGTGTGATAGCGGGTCCTCCACCTCCTCCCACAGTGGAAGCTCCAAACGGCGACCTTACTCCAGAGATGATTTTGAGCATGATGGATCGGTGATGATGGATAGTTTCACAGCTTTTTCTGATTTTAGCTGATCATGGCTGTGTTTAAAGTCTCATCTATTTTATGGGAATTATTTTTCTGTTTTGGTTGCTTCATCTTAATTTTTAAATATCTGTTTTACCATGCCTATAGAGTGGTGGTTGGGGCAAACTCCTTGAGTGACCAAAAATGGAAATCATGGACATATTGGGGGTTGTTTGTAGCTTAGTGATGTTTCAAGGGAATC
This sequence comes from Rana kukunoris, assembly GCA_029574335.1. Lineage (NCBI taxonomy): Eukaryota > Metazoa > Chordata > Amphibia > Anura > Ranidae > Rana > Rana kukunoris. The sequence continues at coordinate 18,341 of JAJQKJ010002698.1, forward strand.
TTTTCACTGTTGCCTATTACAGCTCAGGTGACAAGTAAAGTCCCCCCACCTTTCAAAGGATGCACATTTTAGCCAATCTTTTCTATTTTAAATGGTAATAGGCATATGTAATATGTATGCGCTTTAGAGAAGAAATGACAATTAAGTTATATGTTGCCTACTACTTTGTTTAAATTGTAAAATTGTCATTTTATTAGAAAACCTTGATTTCTACTAAAAACATGCCCTTTTCAAGATTCACTGGTCCCCTACAAAAAATGTCAAGGGACTGTTTGTGTGCATATATGTTCATAAATGTATACACACATACCTATACCTTTTTTCAGAGACACGCTGTTTAAACATTTATTTTGTCTTGTTGTGCAAGATTTGACTATGTAAATAACTTAAAAAGAAAAAAAAAAAATGAACTTTTTTCTATCAAACTGTATAATTGTGCAAATAAGTAGTGGGCAAGGTTATTTTAAATGGGGAATTTAACTAATATGAGTGAATGCATATGTTAGGAACACATTAAGGTTTTTATCGCCACATTTTGAAATCATTAGCTTTCTTTCATCCTTATGTATAAGTTGCAAAGTGTTCAAGTTCAACTTGACCATAGGTACAATGATGTAATCTATTTTTTTTTTTCTTTTTTTATGCACATGATTTGTGCTGCCAATGACAATGTATATATTCTATCATCATGGCTACTTTTTTTATTTTATTTTTTCATGTAATTAGAGGTTACCCACTCTAAGATGAACAACCTGCCAATGCTGACCAGACGTGATCTTCCCAGATCAACAGGAGTCGCTTATTAGCTGTTAGACACACAGCAGCCCTAATATTTCCAGACTAATTTTGAGCCAAATCTGTATTGTAGTTAATAAAGGTTAAGGCTGGATTCACACTTATGCAAATTGATAGCAGGTTTTTCCCGCATCCAATTTGCATTACAGGAAGTCTCAATGGAGCCAGTTCACACATCTCTAGGGGCAGCTGTGGAGCTCATTGCACTGGGGTCCTGTGCATCTTTGGCTTTGCTTCAAGTCTGAATTCAGGCTGTGAGCTGCATCAGATTTCAGTGTGAACCCAGCATTAAGGATAAGTTCACCTTTGGGAGCATGTTACACCCATATGCCGGGCGTATCATGTCACATGCAACTATGCACCCGCCTACTGACACCCGTGCTCCCATGCTGTGGCAGTTGGCGGGGATTTTCTCCCTGCGCCCACTGTCATTTTATGAAAACCGCAGCTTCCAACACAGCCACGTCATTCTGGGAGTGCTATGAATAAAAAAACTACCAAGTGCACCTTTGGCTGGGGCGGCAGAGGAACTTCTAGTTTGAATAGGTCGCAAGTGCGCTGCTCATCATGCTTGTAGTTCATTCAGTCTTCCTCTAGTTTTGTAACCGACAGTCTGTATGGGCACACGTGAGGAGAGTGCAGGAGCCTGGCATTGCACCCATGATCTGCTGATTGTAATGCTCTGTAGGTTCCGGTAAAAAAAAAAATGCAAATTTTTTTACCTGCAAAAATATGTGCATTTATTTTTTGAAAGGTGAACTTATCATTTAAAGCGGAGGTCCAACCTTGAAAAAAAATTGCCAAAAAGCAATTTCTTTTTTAATATACTTGCCAGAAATGGCTGTTACTAGGCAGATCGTCCTAATCTGCCACTTCCTATTCTGTGATCTTCTCGCTTCTCCGCCTCCTGAAAAATGGGGATCTGTGTCCTCTGGGACCTGTGTGTCCCAGAAAACAGCCACGCATTCACAAAGCGCTGGAGTGGCGGCGCTGACATCCGACCTGAAGAATGGATCGCCTCGGGGCGGCCGACATCACAGGCACACTGGACAGCTAAGTGTGCTTATTAAAAGTCAGCAGCTACTGTGTCAGTAGCTGCTGACTTTTGATAATTTTTTTTTTTTTTAAATGGCTGGACCTCCGCTTTAAGCACTGTAGCACCCTTGTGGCAGTCTCTTTTCTCAGGTACAAGCAGCTGATTGGAAGGGATTCCTCATTCAGTAAAAACTGACAGTCATGTGAGGTGTAGGGGAGGGGGGTCACTCTGCTGTTCGCTGTGGGAAACCACTTTTATTTCCCCCAATGATATACTGCCTACCAAGAACTGTCAGTTTAGATCTTTGGATAGTTTAAAGCCTTTTGTATTTGCTGTCTTATGTGATATTTTGATTATATTAAGAGGCCAACATTTATGGGCAAAAAGTAGTATTTCTGAAATGCGAATGTACCACTGTATAGCTAATAAATTAATGTAGGTTTACTTTTGCGTTGTGATGACCTTTTCATAATTGTGTTTTCTGGCTTATGTTTATTATTATTAACCTTTTATTGTTTAACCTTGTATTCTTTCATATAGTACTTTCTTTTACATTTGGTTTTGGATAGAATAGGGAAGGGTTAGAGCCAATCAAAAAAGGTTTTACTGTCTGTGCCTTCTGGAAATTCAGTCCCTTCCTGTTCCTGTGACCATAAGTGACAAAATCGGGAATTGAGGGTAAAAGTCCAATTTGGACAGACAGGACACTGTAACTTATATTGGTATCTTTCACACGGTCGGGGTGACCTTGGTGATCTGGTTCTCATTTTTAGTTCAGTGAACATTAACATTTGTGCTGCTTTTATTTTTAAGATCTTGGCAATCGTTTTTTTTTTTTTTTTTTTTCAGATAATACATATTTGTGCTGTTTAAATCTCCTGTATATCTTTTATCGTTTTTGCGTTAATGATGTATTAAAGGTCACTTGGCTCCCCTACAACAGCCAAAATACACAAAAACATGCTGGTTATTTATTACATTTGTGCTGTTTGAATCTTCATTCTATCTCTTATCATTTTTGCGCTATTAATGATTTAGTAAAGGTCACCTTCAACAGCCAAAAGACACAAATAGGCTTGTTAGTGCAGCGTTTGTGCTGCTAACATTTTTAATGGCACTATTATGGTTTTTTAGTTAACAGCTTGTTTTTATTTGATCAGACCCCACCTACTTTGCAACCCTTTTTATTAAATATTAAAAACAAATATACCATTTGTTGGTGCTACGTTTCTGCTGTTTTGTGGCATATTTTTATTTGTGCTTTTATTTTTAAGATAATAGCAATTGTTTTTTATAGACGATGACATCACTCGGTCCCCCTACAACAGCAAAACTAAATGTAACCAGGCTGGTTGGTGCTACGTTTGTTCTGGTTTGTGGCTCTTAAATCTCTATTCCATCGTCTCATAATTTTCAGTTGTTTTAATAAAGGTCTGCAAAGGTGGTCACCCAGCCCCCCTACAAAAGATACAAAACCGGGCTGGTTGCTTAGTGCCGCGTTTGTGCCGTTTTTTCTTGTTTTTTAGTTACTGATTTTTTTAAAGGTCACCATAGCTCACCCAGCCCCCTACAAGAGACGACATGAAACCAGGCTGGTTGGTGCCGCAGTTGTGCTGCTTAACCACTTAAGACCCAGACCTTTAGGCAGGTAAAGGACCTGGCCATTTTTTGCGGTTCGGCACTGCGTCGCTTTAACTGACAATTGTGCGACGTGGCTCCCAAACAAAAATTGGCGTCCTTTTTTTCCCCACAAGCTAGAGCTTTGTTTACCTCTGCGGTTTTCATTTTTTGCACTATAAACAGAAATAGAGCGACCATTTTGAAAAAAAAATCAATATTTTTTACTTTTTGCTATAATAAATATCCCCCAAAAATATGTATAAAAAAATATTTATTTTTCTCTGTTTTTAGGCCGATGTGTATTCTACCTATTTCTGGTTAAAAAAAAATCGCAATAAGCATTTAATCGATTGGTTTGTGCAAAATGTATAGTGTTTGCAAAATAGGGCATAGTTTTATTACACACAGCTCTCCCCATTCTTCAGCTCAGAGGACCGATCGCGGGACTCCAGCGGCGATCGGGTCCCGCGGGCGCGGAGCATGCACAGCTGGGCACTTAAAGAGGACGTACAGGTATGTGCTTTGTGCACAGCCGTGCCATTCTGCCAACGTATATCTGCAGGAGGCGGTCCTTAACGCCCGACGCACGCCTATGTACGTCCACAGAATGGCACGTACAGGCAGATGGGCGTATATTTACGTCCCTGCCTTCTAGCGGGTCGGGAGTCCGATCGGGACCTCTTCCGCTGCGTGCAGCTTACCTCCCGGAGCGATCCGACTTGAGGGGGCGGCTGCTCGATTCTGTCCGCCCCCTCGTAATTGCTCTCAGCCAATCGCGTGAGCCCCCGCTGTGTCACTTCCTCTGCCTGTAAAATGTAAACATAGGCAGAAAGTGATGCAGCTCTTCTCTCGCTGGTATTTTCAAACTGCCAAGAGAAGAGTCACAGTGAGTCGCACAAACACTACACTGACACCAGTACACGTAGGCACATTTAACCCCTTGCGATCACCACCCTGTCACTGAATGCAGTGATCATATATGTACTGATCACTGCATTTAGTGTCAGTGTGACAGGCAGTTAGTGTTGGGTCCAGGGTAGCCCCCGTACCCCCCCCTAATAAAGTTTTAACCCCTTGATCACCGCCCTAGTTAACCTTTTCACTCCCTATTGCCAGTGTCACTAAGTGATCATTTTTCTGATCGCTGTATTAGTGTCACTGTTGCCGCTAGGTAGCTCTAATAGAATGTATCAAATAACTGACTCCATTTTAAGTAGAAATTAGCTTTTCTATATGTTTTGACATAATTAGCTTAGCTAACAGTTTGCATAGAGTCACACCCTGCTACTGTTAAGTCATTGTGATTAAGCATGAAGCAGCCTGATTGTATAGCAAAGTCATCTTTTAGCCATTGTTAAAACTAAATTCAGCTGGTTTAAATCTTGATAAGAATATACTGAGTTTTGTGTAAAACTTACAGACATATGCAATAATATGCAGCCCCTCCTATCTTTCATCTGTATATAAGTCTGTTGAGAGAATACAGTTTTAGAGATCTTATGAACAGCACATCAATCTCTGTCATTGGTCTCTCCGGATCCGTGGGTCATTGAAGCTCTTCTTTCATTAACTGAAATACACCTGGGTGGCAGTACCTGTTTACCTCTACAGAATGGTGGCAGCGGTGGGATGAGATAATCATCTTTGGTAAGTAAAAACTTATTTGTCTTTTAGACGGACTGTTTTCTCTTGCCTTAGCTCTGATTTAAATTTCATCTTAAACTAAATTTATGTAGAAGAGGTGTATGAGCCACGCCTTGGTGTATAGGGGATTTTTTGGGGAAATCCGCCTTTGAAAGTACCTTTGAGAAGGTCTTAATTGAATAATACAGTACTGTACAGTCCTTTTTGGGGAAGGAGCTGAACTAGTTAATGAGGATTATGCTTCAGTGACCCAACCTACTTTCGCTTTTCTTTCTTTCGCATAAAGTATAAGATAATTTGTTTGTGTGGGAGAATGAAGTCTGTAAGGTAAGACAGACAGACTCTCACTGTCACTATTTTAATATGGGTCTAGATCATAGTAAAAAACCTCCCTCATATCCTAATCCCAGAGAAAATTGTAAAGATTATGTAGCCAGGGTTTGTAGTACAGATTATGAATTTATAAATCCTTGGGTTTGTAAAGTATACAACAGTTTACCTAAGGAGGAAATACACTTCCAGGCTGGACATTATGCTGTACAACAAAGAACCCAACCCCACCTGCACAGGTAGGAGGAGTATCTGTAGGCGGAGCGCCCACATCAGGTGCACCGCCTCATAGAGCTTCTGTGGTCACCCAAGTAGATCTTGTATCACAAAATCCTGTTTTGGGAACTCCTGGAGGCTCACCTCAAGGTGGGGATTCAGGAGGTTCTGATTCCCTGTTTCTCCATCAAAAACGTCTCCACCTGGGAACGAACAAGGTTCTGGTCAGGAGGGACAAGTAGATAGTTCCGTAAGAGAAATGTTTCTCAGAGGATTAACAATTGTAGGATCTGATACCATGAATACCCCACTCGTACGCCCACAGGGTAGCCAAATGGAATTAAGAAATCTACCAAATAGACAGAGGAGACTAGATGATGATGAGATAGAGGGACCGCAAAACTATCCTTTACTGACAGGAAACGACATGTTAAACAAGGTGATTGATATTAAAAATATCAACCGCATTGTTAAAAATTGTCCCAAAACCAACTGAGTCTGCCTCTGCAACCTTGTCCTATTTGAAAAAGGCTTGTAAAGGGAGAAATTATACACAGGAAGATATGCGATTGATTGTAGATGGTGTCATTGGACACACATCCGCATTTGATTGGACTAAAGTAGCATCCATAAATGATATTGAAGATCCAAAAATAGTAAAGGCTGATGCACATAAATTAAATACTGAAAGGGAAAAAAACACCATGTGGGATCAATTAGAAGCGGAATTAAATAATGCCTTTAAAAACAGAACTTCCCTTCCCCCTGCCATAGCTTGTAAACAAAAGTCAGGAGGAAAGTGTTTTAGAATTTTGGAAGAGATTTATGGCTGTGTGGACACAGGAAGCTGGATTATCAATACTACCGGATATGAATAGTCTGATGATTCAGATTTTCATTAGTAACCTAAAACCACAACATGGTTTAACGGTTAAGCAAATAATTTCTGATTGGCCTACAAAGACCATACCGGAATTCACAGAGAAGAATTCAGCAGGATGTTTGGAGATACCGAAAAGTTCAGGTACACTTTTCCAGGGAGGACTGCCACAACAGCAGCAGTCCCACCCGGGGAATGACACACAGCAGAATAGGGGTAGGAGCAGAGGGAGAGGAAGAGGTCGAGTCCGTGGTTTCCCCAGGACACAGCCCCAAAAAGAGGTTGTTTTAACTGTGGGGACTTGGGTCATTGGAGAAACCAATGTCCATATGGCATACCCTAACAAAATAGCACACAAGTTACACAACCCCCACAAACCCAACAACATCAAGGGCCAAAATACCCCATCCCCAATGAGGATACCCTGAAGATAATATCCCAGCATTTCCCCTGGTTTCATCCTCTTATTCAGAGCAACCAATTATTATGTTGCATGTGATGCATGGAATGGATGGAAGTACCATTTTTCCTCGATTAAAAAGCCACACTAAAACCCGGAGCCCAACCTATTTATCAAACAATATCCTCTTTCTAAAGAAAAGGAAGAGGGGATTGTGCCTATGATTGAACATTTCCTGAAACATGGCATAGTGGGAAAAATCACTGGAAACAAATGGAATACACCAATTAACCCTGTAAAGAGGCCTGATGGTTCTTATAGATTTGTGCAAGATCTTAGAGCTGCAAATAATTTATTTGTCCCTATAGCTCCTATAGTGTCTGATGTGCCATGCCTTCTTACTTCTATACCATTCGATGCAGAATATTTTTCTTTTATTGACCTTACAAATTTTTTCCGTCCCTGTGGACGAAGAGACACAGCCTATTCTTGCATTCTGTTTTCAAAACGCCAAATTACATGGTGTAGAATGCCTCAGGGCTATGTGGACTCCTCTGTAGTCTACTCAGTTGTGCTCCAGGCCACTATGTGGTCCTGGACTCCCCATCATGGTTCTGTCCTACTCCAATATGTATCCCAAGCCAGGTAGCCTGCAAAGAGAATGGTTTAGGTCTGCTACATTGGTTGGCAGATAATGGTCATAAAGTTTACAAAAATAAACTTCAGTGGTGTCAAGAAACTGTTGAATACCTTGGTTTTACACTCACAAAAGGTGAAAGGAAAGTCAGTCACAAGAGAGCTGCGGCTCTCGTGGGTCTAGCCCGCCCACAGACCAAGAAGGATATGCTGTCCTTCCTTGGCATGATTGGTTACTGTCGCCGATGAATACCTGACTGTTTCTACTATGATAAAATGTTGAGACAAACCACAGGTACCGACATGTCAGATTGTATAAAATGAAATGTACAATGCTTTTGTATACCTTAAAGCTTCTATAGTAAAAGATCCTGGTCTTGGCCTATACGAGTATAGCAAAGGGTTTCACCTATTTGCTAGGGACAACTGTAAAACCATGGTGGGAGTCCTAGCGCAAGAACATGGGGGCAAACTGCGGCCTATTGCTTTTTTCTCAAGAGTAGTGCCTATGCCGGTTCAGGGTATGTCGGTGTGTCTAAGAGCTCTTGCATCCTGTGCTATGGTTGTGGAAATGGCCACATCTTTCACTTTAGGTCACCCAACATATGTCCGCACAGCGACAGAGTGGGTGTGAGGTCATTTTTGCTCTCAAATCCTAATTTGAAAATAAAATATGCCTCTCACCTCAGGCCCAGCCCTATTCCTAAATGCTTTCTTGGGATTAAAATAAATAAAAAAATGAGTAACATTAATGTATTTAAGCTATACAGCAGGACACCTCACTCAAGGAGGATATGTGCTCAAGATCAATCTCGGGAGCTCAAAATGTGTTTGAGATGGGTCTTGCTCAAGACTTTCTCAAGACCAGATGACCATACTTATCATGCTGGATATGCTATGGTCCAGCTCCCTGACATTGTACTCGAGGCAAATCCAGTCCCATTTTAATCTGCACAAGCAGCGCTTCAAACAAAAGACCACTATTTAGATGCCTTCTCTAGCCCTGAAATACCTTTACTTGATCAAACACTCTTAGATTTACAAACATATGCCACTGAAACTGACATAAAACAATGGAACATTGCAGGTGTGCAGAAAAGTCCAGAGTCTGGGCTTATCTGCAAAGAGTGGAAACCATGTATACCTATAGCTAGTGCCCCATTGTTTATCTCTCAGTACCATGGGGGTGGGACATAGAGGCTGGCAGATGACATATGAATTACTGGATAGGGATATTTTCATCGCAGGTCTTCCCTCTCTTGTGAAATCATATGTCTCTAGATGCATCACATGCATCTGGAACTAACCAAATAAATCCACACAAAGCAAAACACGAACACTTGATATATCCATCCTCACCATTCACTCATTTACAGATTGATTTCACCCACATGCCCAAATTAGGCAAACGACAGGAATATTTACTTGTAATAGTAGACATGTTCTCAAGATGGGTGTGTGTGTTAGAAACATTCGTAACTACAAGAGAAGATGCTCAAACAGTGGTAAAAATCCTCACGCAAGAAATCATCCCTAGATGGGGATGCCCGCTCCAAATAAATTCTGACAATGGTCCTGCCTTTATTTCAAAAGTGTGCCAAGATTTAGTGAAGAAAAAGAAAAAAACAGAGGGCGCCTCCAGGTTAAGCGTTGCAAAGCTTTATTACAATACAGATGACAGTGTAGACTTACATTAAAAACAAGTGGAATACAACATGTAGATTCGATCGGGAAGTTCTTGAATGGGGGGAGATGTGGCGTCTTTCCGGGCTAGATGTATTGCTGATCGTGCTGCCGGGTGAAAACTCCTAAGTCTCACCGTCCATAGAGCAGGTTTAGTGAAAGCACTTAAAATTGACTGGAAGTTTCACATTCTTTACCATCCTCAAAGTTCAGGGATTGTAGAAAGAATAAGATCAGGAAGGCTACAGGTGGAACTTTTACCAACTGGAAAACTGTGCTGCCGACAATTCTAGCAGAGGTAAGAATGACCCCAAATAACAAGACAGGTTATTCTCCCTTTAAAATTCTTATGGGCAGACCATTTCCCACTCCCTGGGCCAGATAACCCTTAATGTTAGAAAGAGGGGATCTTGATCTTATTCAGGAAGAATATGTAAGAAAATTAATTGAAACGTTGGACAAAGTTGAAAGAAATGTCGCTCGCACCTCTCCTTTTTCTTCACAGAAACCAACACACCCCTTTAAGGTCGGTGACCTCGTAGTGGTCCAGCAGCTGAACTGAACAAAAAAAGCAGGAATATCCTTTTGGACCTCCAACCACCATGATCGCAGTAACCAGGACAGCCATCCTCGTGGAAGGACAACAGTCTTGGATCCATGCCAGTCGGGTAAAGAAGGTCAACCAGGACCCTAAGAGGCAAGGCAAAGATAAAGACAAAGGAGGTGAAGAAAGTAGCGAAAATCCTCGAATACTGAGTGAAGAAAGTGGTCAAGTCTCTGAAAAAGATGACCTCGCTTATTTCATCAAAGACTTCTCGGGAGGCATTTTGCCTCCTGTGCCTAATCTCTCTGATAGTGTTCCTACCTACATGGATTGTAACTCACTGTATTTATCATCCTGAGGACATGGGAGCCCTTAAAGTCATATGTGGGTCACGCAATAACACCATCAATAATACACATATCAGACACAAGAGAGATACACAATCACATAATGAAGGAGTTAAAACAAATAGTTTTACAGACAACATGTTGCTACTGAAATTTAAATATAGCTATGCCCAGAAGTCTGGATATGAAAAATGTTGGATATGTAGTAAACTCCATCCTAGCACTGCTAGGATCCCCCTAATGGCATTACCTATAAACTTCACCCCCCTCCTAAATGGTACACCTCCTGTCGTCCTTACAAACGTCACAAAAACGCTTTCAAATAATACCCTTATTTTCCAAAATATTGGTAGAAGTCATTCCCCAGACTGGTGTTTTAGTTTGGGAAACTTCACAAAGGGAGCTGAAGTGTGTCAACAATCTAAAATTAACTTTTCAATGACTTCAATGGAAAACCCTTTCTTCCACACTTCAGAACCTGCCCTTAATACCGCTCTAATAATCTTTCTTATCTCCAGTTCCACTTCCACAGTAGGAAAATTATTGTCAAGTTTAACCTTTTCCAGTCTTTCTCATGAAATGATGACAATATTCAAATAACGATCCTTAGCTCTAGGAAACAGTATTTATATTTGTTGTGGAAAAATCTGTCACTGCCCCTCCCCCTTTGTATTCCATGGACAATTGCTATGAAGCTGAGATTATCTGCTTATTGTTCTATAGTTTTATATGCTTAGGATAATGATACATTTATGGGAAAGTAGCCCAGGTGAATGTCGGGGGTTTCAGGGTTTGTGATTATCACCTTCGTGATAAAAGAGGGGATTCTAATAGAATGTATCAAATAACTGACTCCATTTTAAGTAGAAATTAGCTTTTCTATATGTTTTGACATAATTAGCTTAGCTAACAGTTTGCATAGAGTCACACCCTGCTACTGTTAAGTCATTGTGATTAAGCATGAAGCAGCCTGATTGTATAGCAAAGTCATCTTTTAGCCATTGTTAAAACTAAATTCAGCTGGTTTAAATCTTGATAAGAATATACTGAGTTTTGTGTAAAACTTACAGACATATGCAATAATATGCAGCCCCTCCTATCTTTCATCTGTATATAAGTCTGTTGAGAGAATACAGTTTTAGAGATCTTATGAACAGCACATCAATCTCTGTCATTGGTCTCTCCGGATCCGTGGGTCATTGAAGCTCTTCTTTCATTAACTGAAATACACCTGGGTGGCAGTACCTGTTTACCTCTACAGTAGCTAATTTTTTTTTTTTATTGCGATTTTTATTTTTTACTAAAGACATGTGGCTGAATACATTTTGGCCTAAATGTTTGACTAAAATTTAGTTTATTCGACTTTTCTTATAACAAAAAGTTAAAAATATTGTTGTTTTTTTTCAAAAATGTCGCTCTATTTTTGTTTATAGCGCAAAAAATAAAAATCGCAGAGGCAATCAAATACCATCAAAAGAAAGCTCTATTTGTGGGAAGAAAAGGACGCAAATTTTGTTTGGGAGCCACGTCGCACGACCGCGCAATTGTCTGTTAAAGCGACGCAGTGCCGAATTGTAAAAACGCCTCTGGGCATTTAGCAGCATATTGGTCCGAGGCTTAAGTGGTTAAGGGGTAAAGGAAAAGTCCAGCCAAAGCTTGTTTGACTGGGCTTCTCCTGTGGATCACAGGAGTGCAATTTGTTCTCGCTCTCTGCTGACGTCACAGAAATCAGTCTAGGCATCGCTTCATCCCAACAATAGGAGTCTGGATCCGGCAGGTACCTAGACTGAACCCGTCTCAGCAAGCAACTGAAACAGCCCCGACCCGCCCCTCCACAGCTCAGTGCTCCAATGAGCAAAGAGGGAGTAGAGGCAGTCAGTCAGCAGCTCTCTGCTCAAGGAGCTGTGAGAACAGAGCCATTAGTGACGTTTGAACACTCTGTTCTCAGTGCAGAGGCGCTGGTGGAAAGATGCAGCATCGGACCGATGCTGCATCCACCAAGGTAAGTATGATACTGAGAAAAAATAAAACAAACCCATACTTCTATTTAAAACTCGGTTCCACAGCTTTCTTTCAGTTATTTACTAAAGGTAACAAAAAATTTGAAACCAGGCTGGTTGGTTAGTGCTGTTTTTGTACCAGTTTAGGTCTCTATTTGTGCGCCTTTTTTTCCCCCCTCACCTTCCTTTTCATTACTTTTCAATGCTGACTGTGGATTTACCCTGGTTACCAGCGGAGATCGTGGAGTTTAATATTGCTCTCCGCTACATTTGGTGGCAAGCGACGGGATCCAACCTTACAGCCGATAAGCGCAATTCGTGCAATGTGAACTACCGATGTAAATGGAGACGGATTATTCTAGGCTAAACCGGCAGACATTAAAGGAACTGCTAGAAGCCAGGGGTAAGGTAGCCAGCAACAAATCCAAAGCTGTACTAACTGCCGAGCTGATGGAGGGAGACAGAGCCCGCAGCGCTACACCACCAGCAGCCATGGAAGAAACCCTCTACCAGAGAGAAATGAGGACCAGGCTGGAATTTTTGCCACAGCCTATATCAGATGCCATGCTGCATATGGTAATGGCGAATGTGCAGGAGTTCGTGATGGCACACAGTCCGCAGTATACACGGTTTCGAGCAGAATCCACTACTGGGTCACTCTACAACCAGGTAAAACCCAAAATTCCCTATCATGCCTTTAAAATGTTTTGCGAGGAGAAGGATGAGATTGATGGGTATTTACAGGATTTTGAGAGACTGTGTGATTTACATGACTTGGAACGGACAGTATGGGTCCCATTGCTAGCAGGCAAGCTGGCAGGTCGGGCAGCAGAAGCATATTGCGCTGTACCCAGTGAGGACAGCAAGGATTATGATAAAGTGAAGCGAGCGATATTAAAGAGATACGCCATTACTCCAGAGGCATACCGGCGCAAGTTTAGAAACCTGCGCAAACCAGAAAAGGATTCACATGCTGAATGGGCACACAAGCTGGACCAAGCTTCCCAAGGGTGGATACAAGCCAGCCAAGCCACTACTATGGAGGAATTGAGACAGTTAATGCTGTTGGGGCAATTCTTCAACGGTTTGTCCCCAGAGGCACAAGAATGGGTGCGAGACAGGAAACCTCTCACCCTAACCGAAGCCGCTCGATTAGCGGATCAGCATTTTGATGCAAGGAGACATCATGGGCCCCTAACCAAGAGTTATCCTCGACCCGCGGGACCACCCAGTACTCTAACACCCCCCGGTCTCACAGCCTCCCCTTTTCGTCAATCCCAAGGGACTTTACCACCACCCTCCAGATATAACGGACGTGCCAACATCCAATGCCACACCTGCAAACAGTGGGGACATATGGCACGCGAGTGCACCCAAAACCGGGGCAGACCCGCCTGGAACCAAGGCCGACCGAACCCGGCACCAAGGGCTGCTGCCCATCATTATCAACGGGAGCCAGCCACTCAAGAGATGTTGAGCATTCCAGCGGAAGAACCCCTGGGAATCTTGCATGAGGTAATGACAGTCCGAGCCACGGATAACCGGCAGCATCATCGACAGCCAGTGACCTTGGAGGGGAAAGAAGTCCAGGAAATTCGGGATTCAGGAGCTACTTTAACCTTGATAGCACCCCATTTGGTCCCTGACTCGGCACACACTGGCGGATCAGTGGCAGTACGAGTGGCAGGGGGAGCAGTGTACCGACTACCCATTGCCAAAGTACATTTGGATTGGGGTGTGGGAGGGGGGGACGGTAGAAGTGGGCCTCATGCAAAATTTACCAGCAGATGTTATGCTGGGAAATGACTTGGGCCAGATGACCTCTGCTTTTGTACCCCAGGCCCCATACCAGGAAGCCCATCCAGTGACCACACGGCAACAGGCTCGCACCACGGTTCCACCGACACACCTGGGAGAAAGGGCTACTTTACCGCATTGCTGAAAGAGGAGTGGGAGGGTCGGCCACAGTAACGACTAAACAGTTAGTGGTTCCCCAGAAGTATAGGCAACTGCTTCGGATTGCCCATGACATTCCCCTGTCTGGGCATCTGGGGATGACACGTACCCGATACAGGTTGACCCACGCTTTCTTCTGGCCAGGGATCTCCAAGGATGTGAGGCAATACTGCACCTCCTGTGACATTTGCCAGCGAGTAGGCAAGCGAGGTGACCGCCACAAAGCCAAGTTATGTCCTCTTCCCATTATTGAAGAACCCTTCAGTAGGGTGGCCGTAGATATAGTGGGGCCCTTACCAAAACCCAGTCCCTCCGGGAAAAGATATATTTTAACTGTAGTGGACTATGCCACACGGTACCCCGAGGCTATAGCCCTCACCAACATTCATGCCGAAACTGTGGCAGAGGCCTTAATGAAAATATTTTCCAGGGTGGGGTTTCCCCAAGAAATCATATCCGATAGAGGCACCCAGATCACCGCCGAGGTAACCCAACAACTATGGAAGATATGTGGCATTAAGCCAATAGTAAATTCGGCGTACCACCCCCAGTCCAATGGTCTATGCGAAAGGTTTAATGGTACGCTGAAGCAGATGCTCCGTACATTTGGAGAGGCTCATAAAGACTGGGAGCGCTTTCTACCCCATCTGCTCTTCGCTTATAGAGAGGTACCCCAAGAGTCAACAGGGTTTTCCCCTTTTGAATTACTGTTTGGGAGAAGGGTGCGAGGGCCACTAGACCTAATTAGAGAGCATTGGGAGGGGGAGAGTAGCCCAAACGGAACCCCTATTGTATCCTACGTACTGGAGTTCAGGGACCGTCTGGAGGCGCTAACCCAGGCTGTGCGCACCAACCTCCGGGTGGCCCAACAACGTCAGCGCCGCTGGTACGATAGGGGAGCCAGAGACCGCAGCTTTCAGGTGGGACAAAAGGTTTTGATTTTAAAACCGGTCCGCACAGACAAGCTGCAGGCCATCTGGCAAGGCCCATACCAGGTGGTGGAACAGAGATGTGACACCACATATGTGATTGGCCCCTGCTCAGGGGTAGGGGACAGACGCATGTTCCACGTGAATATGCTCAAACCATACCATGAGAGGATAGAGGACGTGGCCGCCATATGCGCTTCCGCCTCGGAGGATCAGGAGAATCTGCCACTACCTGACCTCTTAGAACAGGAGGGACAGACGGAGCCCTCCAAGGGGGTTCAGCTGGGGGAGCGGCTAAGCCCTCAGGAGCGTGCCCAGGTACAATAGCTGATTGTAGCTAAAGGGGCTACCTTCTCCAATTTACCTGGGTACACTCCGCTGGCCACTCACCGAGTCGAGACCCCGGGACAGCTACCTATGCGGCAAACCCCATATCGTGTCCCTGAAGCAGTCAGGACGCATATGAAGACTGAGATTGACGAGATGTTGCAGCTGGGGGTTATCGAACCTTCCGATAGCCCCTCGGCATCGCCAGTAGTGCTGGTACCAAAGAAGGATGGCACGACACGTTTCTGTGTCGACTACCGGAGGCTAAATGACAAAACGGTGTCTGATGCCTATCCGATGCCCCGGATAGACGAGCTGCTGGATAAGATGGCACGGGGCCGGTATCTCACTACCATAGACTTATGTAAGGGATACTGGCAGATTCCACTGGCCGAGGAGGCCATCTCCAAGTCGGTGTTTGTCACCCCGTTTGGCCTGTATCAATTTCGGGTCATGCCATTCGGGATGAAGAACGCTCCGGCAACTTTTAAGCGGATGGTCGATCGGTTATTGGACGGGTTCCAGGAATACGCATGTGCCTATTTAGACGACATCGCCATATTTAGCCAGACCTGGGCAGAGCACCTACAACATCAATGTTTGGATTGGGAGCAGTGCTGAGCCAAGTGGGAGCCGATGGCGGAGAACACCCCGTAGCTTACCTGAGCCGAAAGTTATTGCCACGAGAAGTAAGCTACGCCGCCATTGAGAAGGAATGCCTGGCCGTGGTGTGGGCCCTCAAAAAGTTGCAGCCGTATTTGTATGGACAACCTTTTTCGCTACTCACAGATCACAACCCGTTTGGTGTGGCTAAACCGTGTGGCGGGAGACAATGCCCGGCTGCTGCGCTGGAGTTTGGCGCTGCAGCCGTTTGACTTTACAATCCACTACCGACCAGGGAAGCAAAACGGTAATGCCGACGGGTTATCTAGACAAACTGAACTTGAAAAGTGATCTGTGAAATTACACCCCCGGACATCCCCAAGCCGATCCGTTGGGATCAGACTGTGTATGCCGGCTTGGTTCTGGGGGAGCATTGTGGCAAACCTAGCCACTTTTGGAACGCTGGACGTTGCATGTCAAAAGGTTGTCTGTATTATATGCTATGTATTCTGCTGGGTCTTATGTGGGCATAGTAATTCATATGCTGGCAGCTGTAAGCCACTAGCATTCAAGTACTTAGTTTTATGTTGCCCAATCAGTGTTCGGCAGTTTTAAACCGAACTCCCACAACACATAACCCCAGACCCCAGCTATTAACCGACTTTTCCCTTGTGCAGCAATGCCTGATGGGAGAATTATCCAAACTGTTAAGTTCCCCATCTGGTCCTCCCTGTATTACCCCTGTTAAATCTATTTGGCTGTTTGGAAACCCCTTGCATGGGGAATTATATAAATATGGAAGCCTGTGAATAAAAAGTCAGTTGACTCTCAGAGCTGTGTGTCGTCTGGTTACTGGGGAATTTGGGACATTGCCTTACTTTTCAATGCTGACTGTGGATTTACCCTGGTTACCAGCGGAGATCGTGGAGTTTAATATTGCTCTCCACTCCAATTGTAGCGGAGTACAATATTAAACTCCACGATCTCCGCTGGTAACCAGGGTAAATCCACAGTCAGCATTGAAAAGTAAGGCAATGTCCCAAATCTCCCCAGTAACTAGACGACACAGCTCTGAGAGTCAACTGACTTTTTATTTACAGGCTTCCATATTTATAGAATTTCCCATGCAAGGGGTTTCCAAACAGCCAAATAGATTTAACAGGGGTAATACAGGGAGGACCAGATGGGGAACTTAACATTTTGGATAATTCTCCCATCAGGCATTGCTGCACGAGGGAAAAGTCGGTTGATAGCTGGGGTTATGTGTTGTGGGAGTTCGGTTTAAAACTGCCGAACACCGATTGGGCAACATAAAACAAAGTACTTGAATGCTAGTGGCTTACGGCTGCCAGCATACCAATTACTATGCTCACATAAGACCCAGCAGAATACATGTCAAAAGGTTGTCTGTATTATATGCTATGTAACGTCCAGCGTTCCAGAAGTGGCTAGGTTTGCCACAATAGATGATTGGCTCCGCTCTCTACAGGAAACACAAATCTGATATAATTTAAAAGGGCCCTACCTTTCCTCTGACCTTGCGTTGTCTTGTGTTTCCAGACCCACCAGGAGCACCGACACGTTTTTTGTTTTCCTAGGTCTGGTACCTGTGGTTGGGGGATCCCCCTTCTCTGGCAGCATCCAGTACTGCTTGTGGCTGAGTCCTGGATGTGTTCAGTCCCTGTTTTTGGCCAGAAGGCTTTCCTGTTGAAGGTTCTTGCCTCACCTGCAAGGGTAAAATGGCAACTTCCTTTAGGTTCTTCCCAGTTCTGCTGGTGGAAACCTTGCCTTCACCGAGGTGTATCAAAATGGCTTTGGAGGACTTTCGGTGATGCGGCAGGATGGCGCCGGAAGTCACGTGACGCATTTTTCGGCGCTGTGTTCATAAGGACTATGGCGCAGTACAATGAGGACATGCTGCCTGACACAGCAGCCTTTTCTCTTCGGCCGATCACCACTCACCAATGGAGCTTGAAGATAGGCCTAAGGAGGGAGCACCCTTTCAGATGGAGCCAGCGGCAACCTCCGTTTCCCATACTACCTCCAAGGTAAGCCCTTGTCTGTGATTATGCAGCTGGTGTCTTTTTTTGGTATGGGCCTGCTTTTTTCTTATGGGTTGTTTTCTGTTCTTTTTCTAGGATAGACGGATGAAAAAGAAATGTGGAAGCTGTAGAGCCAGGCTGCCTGATAGATGTAAAAGATTATTTTTCAACTAGGGCTAGTTCAGAGACTTCCTCTTTTTAAGAGCTTTTGTATTCTATGAAGGAGGTGGTTGCCTCCTTCTGGTCTTTCAGTGACAGGGCAGCGGGTCTGTGACCTTCTTCCTCTGGTCCAAGGACTCTAGAACTGTCTGACCCCCTCCTCGGTCCAAGATCAGTGATTTACACTATACCTTGGATCCGGAAGAAGGGGAGAACCCAAGCTCCTCATCTGATGGGGATTCCGCACCCATGTGGGGAGTCAGGTAACCCTAAGTTTTTATTTTCTAGCTGAGGAAATTGAGTTTTTTAAATCAATTTATACCTCTGAGCAGATTGAGATGCCGCAGCAAATCCAATCTGTGCATTATAGAATGTTTAGGGGGCTTCAGGGGCAGAAGTCAAGGACTTTTCCGGTTCAAAGTCACATAAGCATATGATTCTGTCAGAATGGAAAGATCCGGAAAGGATAGTGTTCCTATATTAAGGGCACAAAAGATTTCCTTTTCAATCTGAAATTGAAGAAACTTTCTTTAAATGTCCTAAGCTAGATGCCCCTATGTCTCAGGTTTCTAAAGTCAGAATTGTCTTTTGAAGATTCAGGGGAGCAAATGAATAGGAAGGCCAAATCTTTGCTACGCAAGGCCTGGGATACTTCAGCTTTATCCTTGGGTCCATTTATAGCATCCACCTGTGTGGCTAGGAATTTAGATGTATGGGTTCAGCATCTGGATGATCTCCCAAAGAGGAGATTAGGGAGTCCCTCCCACTCATTGCTAAAGCAGCAGCCTTGTTGGCTGATGCTGCTGCATCCTCTGCTCGTCTGGCTGAATTAATGAGAGAAGACCTTGCCATAGCATTTACAATCTGGCTTAAGGCTTGGGAGGGGGACCTGGTCTCCAAGAACAAGCTCTGTGGCATTCCCTTTGAAGGTAAGCTTTTATTTGGTTCCTCCTTGGTGGAGATCCTAGCTTGCTCCTCTGAAAAGAGTAAATGGTTCCCTTCTAATCAAAAGAATAAGTCACAAAATAAGAAGACCTTTCATGGTTTCCAAAAAAAAAGCTAATTTTGGAACCCACAGATAACAGGCGAAGAAAAAATGGTCCCTTAACAAAGATAAGCAGTAAAAGGGGCTTCTCTTTACTGCTTCCGCCCTTTCGCAAAAATCCCCAGTGAGGCCAGGATCGGGGTGGGGGGAAGGTTGTCCCACTTCGTCAAGGAATGAGAAAAGATTTCTGTCAATTCCTTTATCCTTCAAGCATTGGAAAGGGGTTACAGGTTGGAATTTAAAAATCTTCCACCCCAGAGATTTTTTCTTACTCACCTGCCGAGAAACCAAGAGAGACGGCAAACCATGTTGAATCTAGTTTCCATGCAAGAAACAGAAGGGGTCATTTCCCTTGTCCCATAAAATCTAAAATTCCGGGGATTTATTTCTCATGTCTTTCTGGTTCAGAAAGCCTCCAAAGGCTTCCGGATGGTCATCAATTTGAGCGTCCTGAACAAGTATATTCTCTACAGATGTTTCTGGATGGAAAACATTTACTCTGTGAGGAATCTATTATGGCCAGAGGTATTCATGGTTACCCTGGAGCTTTAGGACGCTTATCTTCATGTTCCAATCTGCCAGAACCATAGAAAGTTCCTCAGATTTGCGATTCTTATGGACAATGGGCTGAGTCATTGGCAGTTCAACGCCCTCCCTTTGGGTATATCGGCAGCGCCCAAGATTTTTACATAGATCATGGCCTTTCTTCGGGTACAAAGTGTATTGTCTGGTACCCTCATAGAACATACTTTTTCTGGGTTATCGAATAGACTGTTGCTCAGAATTTTTTTCTTCCTGAAAATTAAGTTTTGAAACTTCTCGCCGTGCAGGCTTTCAGATTGCTCCCACAGACCTCTATTCGGTGGGTCATGCAGTTATTAGATTTAATGACCACATCCATCCCAGAAGTTCCCTGGGCCCAATTACACTCCAGACCCCTTCAGGTGTTTCTCTTACACCTTTGGGATCACAGGAAGGATTTTCTGGTTCAACTAGTTGAACTTCCAAGGGAGGATTCTCTCAATCTCTCCTGGCGGGAGCAGCGAGAACACCTGCAGGGAGGAAAGAACTGGGCGCAACATGCTTCAATGAAGGGTACTGGGGTGCGCATTCTCAGGGCTGGCAGGCCCAGGGAGCTTGGTCGCCGGAGGAGGCAGACCGCTCCTCAAATTTCAGGGAACTAGCTAATTCAAAAGACCTGTTGGTGTTTTCAGACAATGCCACGACAGTGGCATACCTCAACAAGCATGGGGGCACTGGTTCAGAGTCACTCCTAACGCTATCGCAGCAGATTCTCTCCTGAGCGGAAATGAATGTCACTTTGATCAGAGCGGTCCACATCGGAGGCTCAGAACACACTGGCTGACTATCTGAGCAGGGCGAGCGTAAGTTCCACCTGTTGGGAGTTGCATCAAAGCATGTTCCAGGAGATTGTGCCAAGATGGAGTCTTCCTGCAGTGGATCTTTTTGCCTCCAGTCTCAAGAGGAAACTCTGGGCGTTTTTTTTTTCTCACTGGAGAGAGAGACCGGGTCCTTAGGGATGGATGCTCTCTCCTTCCGGTGGGATTTCGCTCTGGCCTACAACCTTCCCTCCTTTTCCCTCTTACTTCTGGTAGTTCGGATCTAGTCCATCAGGGACCAGTATTGCATCCAAACCCTCAGATCTTCCGTTTGATGGCTTGGAGGCTGAGCAGCGCATCTTAGGCCCCATACACACGAGCAGACAGATTTGTTCAAATCGGTCGGACAGACCGATTTGAACAAATCTGTCTGCTGGGGACGTATTGGTTTGATCGTGTACACACGATCAAACCAAAATCCCCGCTGGCAGACGGCGCGCTGACGTGGCAGTGACGTTGACGCCGCCACGTCACCGCACCAGGATGTAAAACACTTCCGCGCATGCTTTCAAATCTGTCGGCTGGCCAAATCCGTCGGCCCGCCCATACACACGATCGAATCTGTCTGCTGGGACGGTCTGGCAGACTTACAGTTGAAAGGGTGTTCAGAGAAAGTTATTCAAACTATCCTGGACAGCCGTAAGTTGGTAACTAGAAGAATCTATGGGAACGTTTGGAAAACTTTTTATTCCTGGCAAAGGAAATCTGGTTTAGATTATTTTTCTACTCCCTTTGTTCTAGATATTTTACACGGGGAGTGGAGAAAGGCCTGTCAGCACCCTTAGGGTTCAGGTTGCGGCCCTGTCTGTTTTTTTTAGACAAGAGGCTAGCTGAAGATCTTTTAGTCAGGTTCTTTTCAGCCAGGTCTAGACATGCTCCCAGGATCGTTAAACTTGCTATATCAACGTCACCAGTGCCATTCTGCTGCTGAAACACTCCTACTCCACCTGCCTGGCTCACAAGCCATCTTCACCACCGCCGCCGGCTTCATCACCTTATAGTGGTGAAAGACAGCTCTACAGCGCAGTGCCCAGCAGCCGAAGGACCGCAAGTGATGACCACTTTAAAGAATATGTACAATGCCAGATATTAACTCCTAAAATGTGAGTTGCCTGTACTCTTTTACCTATTAAAATTTGTATTAACATCTGCACTTAGAGGCACCTCTTCCCTTGTCTTTTACCACAGTCTTGAACACGGTTTCCGTTCTACAACGATGGCAGCCCTGAGGATATAGGTGTGACCCCCATATAAACTTTTACCCCTGGGTTTCCCCCCCCCCCCTTTCCCTCTCTCTGTTGGACATTGAACCCGCCATGTGATTTTACATTTTTTTCAATCTTTTTGATACACAATATATATTTGATTTTAATAATTAAGATATATTTATGTACGTATTTATTCAATTATAACCACCACCACACTCATGTTTTAGTATCAAGGTACTACTGTATTTAGATTTTGCGCATTTCTCTCCTTGTGCAATGTCCCTCCTTGGGATCTGTCATTAGTACTTAATGCTCTAACAAGGGCTCCATTTGAGCCTTTGCACGAAGCTTCCCTGAAATGTATTTCCTTAAAGATTTCCTTCCTTTTGGCTATTACGTCGGGGAGAAATATTTCTGATCTGCAGTCCCTTTTCCTGTAAAGATCCCTTCCTGAGGATTTCGAAGGACAGGGTAATGATGAAGCCTGATTCTTTCTATTTGCCCAAAGTTTCTTTTAACTTTCATAGGTCCCAGGAAGTAGTCATTCCTAGTTTTTGTTCCTCTCCCAAAAATGAGGAAGAGATGAGACTTAAGCCTCTTACACACGATCAGATATCTGAATTTTTTCGTCGGATATCTGATGAAGATGAATTTCATCAGTCTTGCCTACACACCATCGGTCAAAAATCTGATTGTGTCCAAACGCGGTAATGTACAACACTACGATGAGCCGGAAAAAATGAAGTTCAATGCTTCCAAGCATGCGTCAAGTTGATTCTGAGCATGCATGGATTTTTGACCGATGGAGTGCCATACAGACGATCAGATTTTTTCTATCAGTTTTTTTTATCCATGGGAAAAATGTAAAACATGTTCTATTTTTTTTTCCACAGATGGAAATCAAACCGATGGGGCGCATACACGATCGGTTGTCCGATGAAAACCGTTCAGTGGTCTGTTTTCATTGGACAAACTGATCGTGTGTACAGGGCTTTCGTTTTTTTAGACGTAAAGGGATGTCTGCTGCTTTACTTGGAGAAATCCAGCAGGTTTAGGAGTTCCTCCCAGCTGTTGGTATTGTTCAGTGGCCCCAAAAAGGGATCCAAAGCGTCCAAAAGCTATATCGCTAGATGGATTAGGGAAGCTATTTGTGAAGCTTACAAGGCGTCAGGTTGTAGTCCTTCTTCAGAATTAGGGCTCATTCAACAAGATCCATGGCTACGTCATGGGCAGAAAGAGCGGGGGCATCATGGGAAGAAATTTCTAAAGCTGCCGTCTGGTCCTCCTGTCATGCATTTGTCAAACATTAGAGTTCAGATGCTTTCCATCCAGGACATTTCCTTTGGTAGGAAAGTGCGTCAGGCTGTTGCTCCCTAAGGTATAGTATCTTGCTGGTAACTTAACGGTATTTCCAGGACAGCATCTATATTCCCACCCTCTTTTTCTTTCACCTGATGGTGGGGTGTTGTGTTATTTTTTTCTGTGTTTTCCCTCTGCCGAGTGCACTGTGGTGGAGTTTTACTTAATCTTCTAAACTGAAGGTCAGAGGAAAGGGAAGGGGCCTTTTAACTGGTTGCCGGCCAGCTGCCGCAGTTGTACGGTGGCAGGTCGGCTCCCCTGCGCAAGAGCCCTCAGCTCTACGTCGGCAATTTAAGGGGGCGCGTGCCCGGCGGGCATGATCGCCGCCGGGCATTCGCGATTGCTCGGTACAGAGCGAAGATCGGGAGCTGTGTGTGTAAACACAGCTCCCAGTCCTGTCAGGGAGAGAAACGCTGATCCTTCTGTTCATAAAATGTATGAACGAAAGATCAGTGATTTCCCCTAGTAAGTCCACACCCAGGAACATACTTGACCCCTTTCCCGTCACCTAGTGTTAACTCTATCACTGCCAGTGGCATTTTTATAGTAATCCAATGCATTTTTATAGCACTGATCGCTATAAAAATGCCAATGGTCCCAAAGATGTGTCCATTACTAGTAACAAAAAAATATTAATAAAAATGCCATAAAACTACCCCCTATTTTGTAAAAGACAAGGGAACAGGCGCCTCTAAGTGCAGATGTTGTTAAACAATTTAATAATTAAGAGCGCTGTAGAGCTGTCCTTCACGGCTGTGAGGTGATGAAGCTGGCGGCGGTGGTGAAGATAGCTAGTGAGCCAGGCAGATGAAGTAAGGATGTTTCAGCAGCAGGATGGCACTGGTGACGTTGCTGTATTGTGCGACGCGTTTCTTGAGCGTTCGAGCTGCGGTGGTGTGGCAGTCACGCTCCTTTTTCAAGCTAGTTTAGTGGAAAGTATCTTGAACCACCTGAACCCTATACCCATTCCTCCATTGACGACGAGACGATGAGACTCTACACTCAGCACCCAGAAACATCTCCGCCCATTACCCACTCCACTCTAAAACCCAAATCCATAGTCTTTCCCACCCACTCCAAAGGTCCATATCTGG
Organism: Rana kukunoris; assembly: GCA_029574335.1. NCBI lineage: Eukaryota > Metazoa > Chordata > Amphibia > Anura > Ranidae > Rana > Rana kukunoris. The sequence goes on from JAJQKJ010002698.1 coordinate 42,594, forward strand.
AAAGCTTTTATCAAGTAGTATATGCAGATCTGGTCAAATTATGCAATTCCACTTCCAAACCACAATACAACCTATCTGCATGAGAAACCAAGGCACTAGACATACTTCTACATGCAGATAACATAATCATAAAATCCGCAGATAAGGGAGGAGGCATTGTACTCCTCGATAAAACGGACTTAAAGAAGCCTACAGATTACTCTCCGACACCTCTACCTACTGCAAACTGCACAAAGACCCCACAACAGATTTCGCTAAAGGAGCTGAAACTCTAATTAACCACTTGTCATCTGCCCGCCGTCAATTGACGGCGGGCAGACGACTCCATTGTTCTGACATCACGTCATATGACGTGATGTCCCTTTAAAGCCGCGGGCGCTGCGCGCGTCGCGGCGGCGCGCGCGCGCGCACCCGCCGCTCCGCGGGGATCCCGTGCGAGTGCCCGGCGGCAACGATCGCCGCCGGGCACACGCGATTGCTCTGTAAGTGAGCTGGGACGTGCAGCTCTGTATGTAAACACAGAGCTGCACGTCCCTGTCAGGGAGAGAGGTGACAGATTGTGTCCCTTGTACATAGGGACACAATCGGTCACCCCCCCCCTCCCCCTACAGTTAGAACACTCATAGGACACACATTTAACCCCTTCCCCGCCCCCTAGTGGTTAACCCCTTCACTGCCAGTCACATTTATACAGTAATCAATGCATATTTATAGCATTTTTCACTGTATAAATGTAAATGGTCCCAAAAATGTCAGAAAAGTGTCCGAAATGTCCGCCATAACGTCGCAGTCCCAATAAAAAAATCGCAGATCGCCGCCATTAATAGTAAAAAAAAAAAAAAAAAAAAATGCCATAAACTATCCCCTATTTTGTAAACGCTATAAATTTTGCGCAAACCAATCGATAAACGCTTATTGCATTTTTTTTTTACCAAAAATATGTAGAAGAATACGTATCGGCCTAAACTGAGGGAAAAAAAAAATTTTTATATATTTTTGGGGGTTTATTATAGCAAAAAGGAAAAAATATTGCATTTTTTTAAAAATTGACGCTCTATTTTTGTTTATAGCGCAAAAAATAAAAACCGCAGAGGTGATCAAATACCACCAAAAGAAAGCTCTATTTGTGGGGAAAAAAGGACGCCAATTTTGTTTGGGAGCCACGTCGCACGACCGCGCAATTGTCAGTTAAAGCGACGCAGTGCGGGAAGCTTATATTTTGTCTGGGCAGGAAGGGGGTCTAGGTGCACAGTAGGTAAGTGGTTAAACAAGAGCTCCAAGATAGCATCTCCAAAACGGAATGCTCCTTTTTGAAAAAATCATTTTTTAAGATACCATATTTCTACTTCCTTCCAAAAATTCACAAGGATCAACAACACCCCCCGGAAGACCCATTTTTGCAGCTATGAATAGCGTCACCACAGGCTTCAGCATGTATATTGACCAATTCCTGCAACCAATCGTAACTGAACTCCAGTCATACATCCGTGACGGGACCCATCTCCTGGAACTTCTATCTCCTTACAAGTGGGAACCTACCTACACCTGGTTATCTTTGGATGTTTGCTCATTATATACATCCATCCCACATCACTTTGGACTATGGCACTTGAACTTTTTTTGCTTCAAGAACCACTCATTAATTCCCGCCAGGCAGAGTTTATTACAAACGCTACTAGATTCTGCCTGACCCATAACTATTTCACTTTCAATGGGGACTTCTACCAACAAACCCAAGGTACAGCCATGGGGGCAAATTTTGCCCCGTCATACGCAAACCTCGCCAGGGGATATTGGGAAACCCACCATATTCACTCCAACAACCCTTTCGCAGAAAATATCGTCTTTTTTGGACGTTATATAGACAACATAATCATCTGGGATGGCGCTCTAAATCTGATCCCCCCTTTAATACAACACTGCAATAATAATACCTATGGTTTATCCTTTACATCAGTCTCCCACCCCACCAATATGGCCTTCTTAGACCTCGAGCTTGGATTCGACAAACAAACCATTATAGCAAAAAAACTACACGAAACCCACTGCCGGGAATTCATATTTACACTACCAAAGCTGTCACCACAAAAAATGGATCAATAACATTCCCAAAGGTCAATTCTGCCATTTAAGACGAAACTGTACACGGGATTCAGTTTACATTGAACTCCGTGCCAATCTCAAGACAAAATTCACAGAAAAACAATACCCTGAAAAACTAGTTAATGCAGCCCATGAATTCTATCTACATGGAAAACCACCAAAACGTGCTAAACGAGCACAGGATTGCTCTGCCCGATTCATCACCACATTCCACTGCAAACACAAGCAGATGGAGAGAATTCTTTCCAATCATTGGAACATCCTTCAACAGGATCCACACTTAAAAAGTGAACTCCCACCCTACCCAAGAGTGACCTATAGGAGAGCTCCCAACCTAAAAAATACAATTGCACCCAGTAAACTAAAACCCACAACAACACCATTGTCCATACCGATCCTTATACCTATTATAGGCATGTACCAATGCCACAAAGCTAGATGCAAAACTTGTAACATTGTCCAACATGGCCAAAAAAACTTTTACTGCAAAAGGCAAAACATATGACCTGAAAGAATTCTACAACTGTTCCTCAGACTTTGTAGTGTATGGCCTGACTTGCCCATGTGGCTTATTGTACGTGGGCCGTACCATAAGACCCCTAAGAATAAGATTCTGGGAACACAGACGGTACATAGAAGGTGGAACCGACCCCCATAGTGTACTTCTGCACAGTACACCAAAAATCAACCACAGGACTTTGTGTTTGGGTGATCGAACAAATCGACAGATCTCTCCCGGCAGCCGAAAGGTTCAAAAAGCTTTGTGCCAGAGAGACCTTCTGGATATATACCCTAGATACACTTACACCTGGAGGTATTAACGAGAGTATTGACATTCACACCATCCTATAATTCATCCTCGCTTGCCCTTCCCCATCTATACTACAGCACATACTTGTCTTTCTTGCACACATGCATCAAGATACCGCTTGTGTGTATGTTTATGCATATGTTGTAATAATAATATTTGTCACTTTCTTCTAATAATTCTTTACATCCCTAATTTCCCTCCCTTAATCGTCTACCATAACAACCTCCTTTTCCCCTCCCCCCCCCCCCCCCCCAATAACCTGTCCTCTCTAGTTGTTTTTCCCTTCCTCCTTCACCAGTCACTGACAATTTTTATAATTTACAGTATTTTCGTTCTGGCTTTCTATACCCCAGGGGTGGCAGGATATAGTAACCCCTGGGCCCCCCTCAACCCCTTTCAAACACCCCCATCCTATGCCTTTGCCTTTTGCCTTTTTACGTATTTTTTCCCTATACCTAGATTTTATATTTTATACCTCCTCTATTTCCTTATGCCATCTCTGCATGTCGAAACATGGTAGTGATAATAATAATCCTGCTGCGTGTCTATCTACACCCATATGTAGTTATGGGTGTGTATGCACATGCATGCATTTTTTTTACCTTACCCTTTTTAATCTATGTTAACTTTTAATTTACCTTACCTCATTTTACTTCCACCGTTATACATGTGTGCCCCTGTGCGGCGCGCTGCTATTGGCCAATGCCCTCCCTCTGTCAATACTGGACTCGCCACAGCTCGGCCCCCTGTGTGTCGCGCCGCTATTGGCCAATACAGCCCCATTGTCATTACCGGACTCGTCAGAGCGCCTTTTATCTACAACATATCGCGCTATGCCCTGTCCACTTTTTTTTTTACACTGGCTCCACATCGCCAATCTCCCTAATAACCCGTCTTCCTCTTTCATCACCCCTAACACTCTGCCTTATGTGCACATCACACTGCATCTAGCCCCGCCCCCTTCTTGCGTCTATACACATCCATTGCCACCGCCCCCTCCCTCTATAAATCTAGCTTCCACTTTCCACTAAACTAGCTTGAAAAAGGAGCGCGACTGCCACACCACCGCATCTCGAACGCTCAAGAAACGCGTCGCACAATACAGCAGCGTCACCAGTGCCATCCTGCTGCTGAAACATCCTTACTTCATCTGCCTGGCTCACTAGCTATCTTCACCACCGCCGCCAGCTTCATCACCTCACAGCGGTGAAGGACAGCTCTACAGCGCAGTGCCCAGCAGTCGAAGAATCACAAGTGATGACCATCTAAAGAACATGTACAATGCCAATTTTTAACTTCTAAAATGTGAGTGGCCTGTACTCTTTTAATTATTAAATTGTTTAACAACATCTGCACTTAGAGACGCCTCTTCCCTTGTCTTTTATCACAGTCTCGGAACACGGTTTCTGTTCTGCAACGATGGCAGCCCTGAGGATATAGGTGTGACCCCCACATAAACTTTTACCCACCCATCCCTGGGACTTTCTTCACCTCGCCCCCCCTTCTTTTTTGGACATTGGACCCGCCATGTGATTTAACAATTTTAACAATTCTCTTGCAGTTTATGTACCAATTTAATTGATACTCAATATATATTTTTAATAATTAAGATATATGTACGTACTTACTTAATCAATTATAACCACCACCACACTCATGTTTGCTTAGCTAATAGTATCAAGGAATTACTGTATTTAGATCTTGCGCATTTCTCTCCTTGTGCCCCTATTTTGTAAACACTAACTTTTGCTCAAACCAATCAATACACGCTTAATGCGATTTTTTTTTTTTATGAAAAATATGTAGAAGAATACATATCGGCCTAAACTGAGGAAAAACATTTTTTATATATATTTTTGGGTGATATTTATTATAGCAAAAAGTAAAAAATATTGAATTTTTTTCAAAATGATCGCTCTATTTTTGTTTATAGCGCAAAAAAAAAAAACCCAGAGGTGATCAAATACCACCAAAAGAAAGCTCTATTTGTGGGGAAAAAAGGACATCAATTTTGTTTGGGAGCCACGTCGCACGACTGCGCAATTGTCAGTTAAAGCGACGCAGTGCTGCTCTGGTCATTGGGCAGCAATATGGTTAAATTGCATCTGATTTGTGTTTCCTGGAGAGGGTAGAACCAATCGTGTCTCAAGTAGCTGTCTTTGAAGGTTCCTGGAAATACCGTTACCGGTAAGTCTAACGTGTTTTTTTTAGTTCTAATTTATTTTTCAGGGTATATTATGTAACCCAGTACCCAATTTGACTAAGCCCTTGGATGCATCTGTTTGTGTTTATATAATCTACTGCTCACCAGAATGCCCCTTTATACCATATGTGCCCATCAGAGTGCACTTTTGATCCCATCCAAGTAAACAGCATACCTGCACATTTCCAGTAGGACAGACATATGAGGCAGAAGGGCGTGGAAGCTGGCAAAAGGAACGAGCTGCAGGGGGCGCAAACTGGGCAGAGAAATCTGCTACAGAGGGAGGAGCATGCATGTGACATCACTGATTGCTGTAACGCTGGCAGTCCCTGCAACTAATTACTGCTGAGCAGCAGGGATTGTTGCGCTGTATACTGGTAGGCTGATGGTCCAGAAATGGGCATCACTCTCCCCGTGTCCAGACCCACGGTCTGCCATTTATTGAAGGCTGCTCTAAACATTTTAAACCAGCGCATGAATAGTACAGCTACGTGGAGATTTTAATAAGTTTGAGATCTTGACAGAACGGTTTAGAGAAATTACACACATTTTACATTGTCACCTCAAGTCCTGCCCACTTTGTACCCCATGTTATTAAATTTTAAATGTAACCATTCATTTGTACTACTTTTTGTGCCTAAAAATATTTATACCAGTTTGGCTTCTGGAATAATACATCTTGTTATCCCCCCCTGCACCGTATGTAACAGTAAAAGCTGCAGTGGTTGTAAACCCTTGCACACCACTTTTACCTATAATAAGGCTTACCTGTAGGTAAATGTCTCCTAAACCTGCATCGGCGCATGTGCACTGAAGAAAGGGCACGATTGTACCGTTTCTATAAGTCCCATGCTGTGACTGTCGGCTCCTGCGCGCATGCATGCTAGTGATGGCACGCGACTCTGGCCAGTCACAGGGCTGGAGTTCACATACCAACTATGCCATCCATGTCCTTCTGAGCTCTGTAGTTCCTCTGCAGCAGCCTGCTGATTTTAAAGAAAAGCCATTAGTCTCCAGTGACTTCCTGTTCGTAATACCGGTGGCTGCTATTCCTCCTATACCCTCAGCCACCGCTCCTTTGCACTTCCTATTAGTAGTCCTCTACAGCAAGCAGGGTCTTGTTTATCCGATCCTGCTGCTTGATGTAGTGGGTGGAGGGGTCTCTCATACCCCGGTCTGTACTGCCCATAGAGGTGGTTTCCTTTTTTTTCTCCTCCCTGCCAGCACCACCCTCCCCGCCACCACCTGCCATCTCTTTGCAGAGCGGGGATCTCTTAACAGACACCAGCCGGATGGCAGATCTGTTTCACATACAAGATCTGGCACAGCCAAAGATCCGGCTGGTGTCTTGACAATCCCGGCTGCAAATGTGCACACTGGTGGCACAAATGAGACTGCACTGAGGGGGCACTGAAAAGGGCAGCACTGGTGGGCACAGACAGGACCACACCGATGTGGCTGCACTGATGGGCACAAATAGGCGACATTGGGCACAGATGAGACCGCATTGCAAAAGGTGGCACTGATATGCTGACTTCACTTACAGTATATGCTGCATTGATGAGGCTGAACTTATGGGCACTGATAAGCTGCACTGCTAAAGCTGCACTTATGGGCACTGATATGACTGCACTGATGAGGCTGAAATTTTTGACACTGTTAGGCTGCACTGATAAACATTGGACACTGTCCACTGCTTTACTGATACTGTCCACTGCCAAATATCTGTAGGATGAGGTTCCACTATTCCTGTAAAGTTTGCAGTAATGTTTTTTGTCTTTTCAGTTTGTGTATTATATGTGATGTTGCATATCACAGACCGGTATTGTGGTAATATTGAAGATTATAGATTTTTTCATACATTAGAGCAGGTATCGCCAAACATTCTACACAAATGGCCGGTTTACTGTACTTCAGACTTCAGGTGAGCTGGACTGTGGCCATTGGTAAAGTAGAAAAGCTTCCAATGTCAGTGAAGGAAAAAAAATAATACTCCATTATTTGTTTCAGAGATGGTAAATATGCCCCATCATTGAGGTCAGTGGCAGGAATTGTCATTTATCCTTAGTGTCACTGGAAGGAATTGGGCCCCTTTAGTGTGATTGGGAGGATTTGTGCCCTGTAGTTGCTGTCATTGGGGACGCATAGTGCCCCATCGGTGTCATTGGGAGGAATTGTGTCCATTCATTGGTATTGTGTAAAAGTAAGGGAATGGGAATAATTGCGCTTAGTAAAAATGTATATTAGTGAAACAATTAAGATAGGGTCCTGAGAAGGACGTCCTGCTTCTAAACACTACAACTTGGATATAAAGTGTAAAGAAAGATGTGCAAAAACAGTGTAGCGCTGGACAGCATATACCACATAAGTATCTAAAGCAGGGGTGTCAAACAGGCGGCCCTCCAGCTGTTGCAAAACTACAAGTCCCATGAGGCATTGCAAGGCTAACAGTTACAAGCATGACTCCCACAGGCAGAGGCATGATGGGACTTGTAGTTTCGGAACAGCTGGAGGGCCGCCAGTTTGACACCCCTGATCTAAAGTAACTGGTGTAAACAGTGTTAATCTATAAATGGTAACAATCAAAATGTGAATACACAAAAGCTATAAATGCATAGGTTGTTATAACACTGTGCCAATCAATATGGCACTGAGCATAAAGTGCTTATAAATATCAACAGATAAATAAACAGTGTAAAAATAAATAAAAAATAAAGTGACCAATTCAGCATATGAGGTGCAAAACAAATAGAGTCCACAGAAAAAATCTGGGAGTTATTAGCCCCTTCCAATGCAGGTGATGAAAAGATGCAAACAATGAAAGTCCAATTAGGAGATCCACAGGTGAGAAAGGAGGGAGATTTCAGACATCAGTGGCCCAACACCAGTAGAAATAAAGGCTTACCAGAAAGCCTGTGACTATCCCTTTCAGGAGTAGTCTAAACAGGCATAGCAGGAAATTCTGATCCTTTGGGGTGTCAGGAACGAATCCGCATCTCTCCACAGATTAGATGGTAGAATCCACAGCTCCTCATGGGGTTAACCACTGCTTCCAAATGGAACTTGCATAGATGTATGTGAGCGTGTGTTTATCAAACACCATGTGGGAAAAAAGAAAGGGACAATCCCATAGTGTAGGCGTAAAAAACTAGAGGGTTTATTTAAAAACTAAAAAAATTGAAACAGCTTAAAATACTCTCATTCATAGAGAGTGATACAAAAGTCCTTGCAAGGATAAAAAGCTCTGTATGAATATCTGACCGCCTAAGGCCGTTAGCATATGCAAAATACGAGTGTGTCTGCCCGACGCTCGTTTCGTCGTAATGACATAATCAGGGGCACCCTGGTATTAGTAGGGGCAATTGTACCCTATTGTTGGTATAAAGTTTGTCGCCATTCCATGAGCGGACGCAATTTTAAAGCATGACATGTTGGGTATCAATTTACTCGGCGTCACAATGTACAAAAAATTGGGCTATCTTTACTGCTGTCCTATTAATTAAAAAAGTGTATTTTTTCCCCCCAAAAAATGCGGTTGTAAGACCGCTGCGCAAATACGGTGTGACAAAGTATTGCAATGACCGCCATTTTATTCTATATATATATATATAATTGTATTTATTTATTTTTGTGGTTCTAAGAGAAGTAGATTAATGGGCAATGAAAACAGACAGGGAAGCTCCATTAGCATTGCAGGTTGTTTTGTAATACCAACAGCTACCACAAGAGGGCACCAGATTTCAGAAAGAAGCATAGGCCTGCAGAAGGCCGCAAAGCCGTGGCCTCAATTACCGTCTGACACATTTTGCGGGGGGAGGTGGTGCTCACAGAGACAGGTTAGCCCAGGCACCTGGTCGCTAATTCTAGTCGCCTGGGTTTGTCGAGCCCTGCATTATGGGCATGTCTACAGTTCAGTAATGATTAAATAAAGCAAAAATAAGCTGTGTGTGTATGATTAAATGAAGCAAAAATAAGATGTATGTGTATATATAGATCTATATATATATCTATCTCTGAGTGTATATATTATGTCTTGCATACATTTTGTATAAAATGTTCAATTGTAGAGTTTCCACAGTCCAGCCTAGCATTTGTAATTTTTAGTAGTTAAAGGTGTTGTAAAGGTACAATTTTATTTTCCTAAATAGCTTCCTTTACCTTGGGGCAGTCCTCCTTCACTTACCTCTTCCTTCCATTTTGATTTTCTTCTGTCTAACTCCACACAGTAATGCGAGGCTTTCTTTCTGGTGTGGAGTGTCGTGCGTGCCCTGCCTCTCCCTTGGACTACGGGAGACTCAGGACCCTCACTAACACACAGCTCCTTTCTCTATCTGCAACAGTGTCCTGACTCTCCTGTAGTCCAAGGAAGGGGACGAGCACAACACTCCACACCAGGGAGAAAGCCTTGCATTACTGTGTGGAGTTACAGACGGAAGAACAGGAAGTGAGGATTTCTCGGAAGAAATAAGGACATTTAAAAGCAAATGGTAAAGAAAGGTAACAAAAAAAAAAAAGCGCTATTTAGGGAAAACAAATTGTACCTTTACAAACCCCAAGCAGGGCCGTCTTTAGGGCAAATGGGCCCTGTCACTGTTGGGGGGGGGGGGGGGCACAAAGCAGCGCTAAAGCCCCTGTGCTGCCCACAAATCGGCGCTAAAAATCATCAGCGGCACGCAGTACTGCTTCCCTTCCCAGTGTTTTAAAATGTACAGCACCCCTGGCTTCCCTTTAGACATGCACTTCTCCCTTCCTGCCACTGGGTGCTGCTTGCACTCCAAGGTATGTCACTGTTTGCTAATCTATATTGTAAATATAAGTTTTCTGTAGAGTGTGCCCAAAGTCTTTATAATATTTGACGATTCACTGCAGGCCTGGTCAGTGTTTTAAAAAGTTTCTGTATTTTACGCATGGCATGGGGTCACAGCACCGTCTGTCCATTCTGCTTTAGCACCATGGCACCCCATGCCATGTGTTAAATACAGGAACTCTTTAAATCACAGACCAGACCTGCAGTCCAGGCTGAGTAAGGCCTCAGAGCACATGGTATTACTGTCTGTATTTAACTGCTTGGTGGGCTGTTTTTGGGCCTGGCTGGTTCACATGTATGTGTTTTGGCGGCCCACATTTGTGCAGGCACATGAGCCCATGCATTTGAATTGGCCGCCATGCCTGCGTTTCCTGCAAAGAAAAGCTCATGCCTCGTGTAATGGGCTGCGCACACGGCACACCTATGCCCATCAAGCAATGAAATACAGCACTGATTGTTCATTCTGCTGTGACTTATCTGCAGTTCCTGCACTGTCAAACTTTCTGCATTTTTAGACGTTTAGGTCACGCTTTTAAAAACACAGTGCGTTTGTGTGTGCAAGAACTGCAGGTAATTGCATGGTGCAAAAGCAGAATGGATTTCAAGGCAACTGTATTTTTAAAATGCTGAATGCACCTTTTTTCTGAAGGAAACAAAGGCATGGCAGCCCATTCAAATCAATGGGCTGCAGTGCCTGCACAAATAAGGGCCGCCAAAACACACACATGTGAACCAGCCAGGCCCAAATTAAGCTGGAGGGGGCCCAAAAAAAATGATTGTCCAGGGCCCAAACCATATTAACCACTTAAGCCCCAGACCAATATGCTGCTAAATGCCCAGAGGTGTTTTTACAATTTGGCACTGCGCTGTTTTAACTGGTAATTGCACAGTCATGCAATGTTGTACCGAAACGAAATTTGCGTCCTTTTCTTCCCACAAATAGAGCTTTCTGTTGATGCCATTTGATTGCCTCTGTGATTTAAATTTTTTGCGATATAAACGGAACAAGACCGTAAATTTGGAAAAAAAAAAGATTTTTCTTATAACAAAGTAAAAAATACTGAATAAACAAAATTTTAGTCAAACATTTAGGCCAAAATGTATTCAGCCATATGTCTTTAGTAAAACAAAAAAATCGCAATAAGCGTATAGCGTCTACAAACTAGGGTACATTTAATGGAATTTACACAGCTTGTATTTCATGACTGCCTATCTCATTTCTTGAGGTGCTAAAATGGCAGGGCAGTACAACCCCCCCCCCCCCAAATGACCCCATTTTGGAAAGTAGACCCCCCCAAGGAAACTGTTAAGTCCATTGAATATTTTTTTTTGTCCCAAGTGATTAAATAATGACAAAAAAAAAAATACAAAAAGTTGTCACTAATATATATATTGCTCACACATGCCATGGTTATATGTGGAATTGCACCCCAAAATACATTCTGCTGCTTCTCCTGAGTACGGGGATACCACATGTTTGGGACTTTTTGGGAGCCTAGCCGCGTACGGGACCCCGAAAACCAAGCACCACCTTCAGCATTTCTAAGGGCGCAAATTTTTGATTTCACTCCTCACTACCTATCACAGTTTCAAAGGCCATAAAATGCCAAAATGGCACAAAACCCCATTTTGGAATATAGACACCCCGAGCAATTTGTTGAGAGGCATGTCGAGTCCATGGAATATTTTATATTTTGATACAAGTTGCGGGAATATGACAAATAGATTTTTTATTTTTTTTGCCCAAAGTTGTCACTAAATTATATTTTTCTCACACATGCCATGGTTATATGTGGAATTGCACCCCAGAATACATTCTGCTGCTTCTCCTGAGTACGGGGGTTCCATGTGAGGGACTTTTTGGGAGCCTAACAGCGTACGGCACCCCGAAAACCAATCACCGCCTTCAAGATTTGTGTGAGTGAAATCAAATATTTATGTCCTTAGAAATCTTGAAGGTGGTGATTGGTTTTCGGGGTCCCGTACGCGGCTAAACTCCCAAAAAGTCCCACACATGTGGTATCCCCCTACTCAGGAGAAGCAGCAGAATGTATTTTGGGGTGCAATTCCACATATAACCATGGCATGTGTGAGAAATATATAATTTAGTGACAACGTTGTGTAAATATTTTTTTTTTTTGGTCATTTTTCAATCACTTGGGGCAAAAAAAAAAAATATTCCATGGACTCGACATGCCTCTCAGCAAATAGCTTGGGGTGTCTACTTTCCAAAATGGGGTCATTTGGGGGGTTTTTGTGCTATTTTGGCATTTTATGGCCTTTGAAACTGTGATAGGTAGTGAGGAGTGAAATCAAAAATTTACACCCTTAGAAAGCCTGAAGGCGGTGATTGGTTTTTGAGGTCCCGTACGCGGCTAGGCTCCCAAAAAGTCTCACACATGTGGTATCCCCGTACTCAGGAGAAGCAGCAGACTGTATTTTGGGGTGTAATTCCACATATGGGGGGGTGTATGCTTTGCGAGTGGGTGTAAGCGTTACTGGCACTAACTAGCTACCTAGCGGCACCAGCGATGCTAGTACAACGATCAGAAAAACGATCAGTTAGTGACACTGGCAATAGGAGGTGAAAGGGGTTAACTCTAGGGGCGGTCAGAGGTTAAAAACATTTTGCAGGTACCTAACGCTATAAAAAACCTGGCGGGCGAACCTCAAAAAATAACTAGCTACCTAGCGACACTAATACAGCGATCAGAAAAACTATCGCTTAGTGACGCTGGCAATAGGGGGTGAAAGGGTTAACTCCAGGGGCAATCAGGGGTTAAAATCTTTATTAGAAAATTTATGGGGGTACCTAATAAATAATACAGCGATCAGAAAAACGATTGCTTAGTGATGCTGGCAAAAGGGGGTGAAGGGGTTAACTAGGGGGTATCAAGGGATTAAAACCTTTATTGGGGGGGGGGGGGTAGGGGGGCTATCCTGGACCTAACACTGTCTGTCACACTGACACTAAATGCAGTGATCAGTAAATAAATGATCACTGCTATTTAGTGACACTGTGACTGGGGGGGGATTTGTGTGCCTATGTGTACAGTGTAGTGCTTGTGCTACTACGAAAATACCGGCGGGAGGAGAGGTGACATCACTTCCTCCTCTGCCTGTGTTTACAGTTCAGGCAGAGGAGGAAGTGGATTGGCTGGGAGCGATCTGGAGGGGGCGGACAAAAACGAACAGCCGCCCCCTCATCCCGGATCGCTCCCAGAGCCACGGGGACTGCCGCATGCAGCGGAGGGGGTCCCAAACGGACCTGCGGAAAGGCAGGGACGTACATGTACGCCTACCTGCCGGTACATGCCATGTTGTGGACGTACATAGTCGTGCGGCGGTCCTTAACCACTTGCTTACTGGGCACATATACCCCCTTCCTGCCCAGGCGAAATTTCAGCTTTCAGCACTCCGTCGCTTTAAATTAAAATTGTGCGACGTGCCTTACAAACAAAATTGACGTCCTTTTTTTCCCCACAAATAGAGCTTTCTTTTGGTGGTATCTGATTTATACAGCGATCAGTGCTATAAAAAACGCACAAATTACTGTATAAATGTGACTGGCAGTGAAGGGGTTAACACTAGGGGTGAGGAAGGGGTTAAATGTGAGTCATGGGTGTGTTCTAACTGTGTGGGGGGAGGGGGGTGACGGGGGGAGGTGACCGATGCTGTCTCCCTATGTACAAGAGAAACAGCAGCTGTCTCCTCTCACTGACAGGACGTGGAGCTCTGTGTTTACACACAGAGCTCCAACTGCCGATCAGCGGGTACCTGGCGGACATCGCGACCGCCAGGCACGCGCATCGGCATCTCGGGGACGCGCCCCCCAGTGGCCGGAGAAAACGATGCCGTCAATTGACGGCACCTTGGATATTCAGATCCCCTAAGCTGCCGTCAATTGACGATGAGCGGGGACTGAAGTGGTTAAAGACGGCCCTGACCCCAAGTACAACTTGGAATTCTCATTTACATTTATAAAAGCATACATGAAAATTTGTTAGTGTTTTCACATAGCATTTATTTTGTATCTGAAATAACAATTTCTATTTTTGCAGCACAAATCGGCACAAACAAGTGGTATATTTGTTTAGCTTTTATCACATGGGATGCAAAGTTGGGGGCGGGGGGGGGGGGTAAGGTTTGATTAACCAGCTGCCGGCCACCGCATGGCGATATACGTCGACAGAATGACACGGGCAGGCAGATTGGCAGATACGTCGGCAGGAGAAATTGAGCGCGAGAAAACTTCAATAGTAAGTTGCACAAACACTACACTGACACTAGTACACATAAGCACACAAATCACCCCTGCACCCCCAGTCAGTGTGTCACTGATTGCAAGGGTAATTTTTATTTATTTTTTTACTGATCACTGCATTTAGTGTCATTTTGTGACGGTAAAAAGTGTCAGGGTAGCCCCCTAATAAAGGTTTAACCCCTTGGCCACCCCCTGTCATCAGTGTCACTTAGCAATCTTTTTTTTCCCCCTCATCGCTGTATTAGTGACGCTAGGTAGCCAGTTAGGTTCACCGCCAAGTTTTTATAGTGTCAGGTACCCCCATATACAACCTAATACAGGTTTTAACCCTCTGATTGTCCCTTAGTTAACCCTTTTACCAGTGATAACCGTATAAGTGTTACAGGTGCTGCTGGTTAGTTTGCTTTTCTTAGCGTCAAGGCACCCACCGTTTATTACCCAATAAAGGTTTAACTCCCTGATCGCCCAGTGGGTGATATTTAGGTTTTGGCGTCAGATAGTGTCTGTGTCAGGTAAGTGCCAGTAGCAATAACACCCATGCACGCAGCGTACACCTCCCTTAGTGGTATAGTATCTGAACAGGTCAATATCTGATCTGAACCGATCTATATTAGCGTCCCCAGCCGTTTACGGTTTCCAAAAACGCATTGTTAGCGGGATCAGTCCAGATACCTGCTAGCACCTGTGTTTTGCCCCTCCACTTAGCCCATCCAGTGATCGATCACTGTCACTTACAATACACATAACTGCAACGTTCGCAGAGTCAGGCCTGATCCCTGCGATCACTGACAGTTTTTTTTGGTAGCGTTTGACTCAGTCGCTGGCAGGTGCTTTTTTACCTTTGAATCTTATTAGTGTACCAGTAAATTTGGAGCCCAAAATGGCAAATCGAAGGTACACTAGTGAAGAGGCCTACTCGTTTCTGAGCATGAGAGATAGTGAAGAGGAGGTCACTCATCTGTCAGATTCAGGCTCTCTCACGATCCTGTAGACAGCGGCTCCATGACGGATAGCTCTGACGATGACGTTGTGGTCCCTGCCAAGGTCAGGCCTACCCGACCCCATTCTTCTACTGTTGTTGAGGTGCAAGAACCGCAGGGCTCTCGGATGGAGCAGAGAAGTTCTGGCCCCGCTCATCCTTCTGGTGAACTGGCAAGCGCCAGAAGCCTAGTACATCCTGGTCGTACATCCAGCACTGCAGTAACACTTGGTGACGGGGCGAGTCCCATAAGTGCAGTTCAAGCTGGCGAGATGGCAAGCGCAAGTAGTGTCCCACTGCCCCCAGGAAGACAGACAGGCTCGTCGGGCCCATAGTGTCCTTCCTGCAGATTTTGCCAGTCCTGATTGGATGCCCACCACTTTTGCAGCACCCGTACTTCCCCCATTCACTGGCAAACCTGTTTCCACCTGAATTCTGGTTGATTCTATAGAAGATCTTGTATGCTGGTCAATTCATCGCCGCTTGTCCCCAGTCCTCCCTTACCAAAGAGTGGAAACCAATTACGGTTTCCGATTTTAAGACCTTTCTGGGCCTTTCCCTGGCATGGTTAAATTAAGTGTAAGTGATGTATGGTGGGGGTAGTGGCGCTGTTCGTGTGTTCCTAAACAAATAAGTAAAGGGAACCAATATACATAAGCAATATCCCGTAAGGAGTGCAATGTGAGATATGTGTATTCTCTACTGAGAATGTAGTATCAATATATGAAATCCCAAAATAAAGGGATATCTGCTAAAACTAGCAGTCCGAATATTGATGTGGGTATGTGTATACAAAAATAATGAAAAGGCACTAAGAGAGCTCTGAGTTTTTTTTGGTAGCGGGTAGACTATATAAGCCTCAAGAGATAGTGTGAATGGAGGTTAAATCACATATAGACTGCCATAAACAAAGCAATATCCTGTGAGCAACCATAGATTCTACAACATTAAAAGAAATGAAAAATAATCAATAACATAAAATTATATATATATTTGTGGTCAGAGTCTTCGAGTATGGAATGTGATCACCCTAGCAACCAAGGCCTGAGGGGTGCCTTGGCCTAGCTGGTCGGTATGCCTAGAAGAGGGCATACCCTGAATATGAGAAAAGTACAAAGAGAAATGGTGTATGTGAAACTGGGGGAACGGGTGGGTGGAAAACCAGAAATGGCGCCAACCCGAACCTGATGTGGGGAGGAGCCTTAAGTACTCACCAGACTCCTCCCACAAATACAGGCTAACTTACGGCAAGCCTTAATACTTGTGGTCAGAGTCTTCGAGTATGGAATGTGATCACCCTAGCAACCAAGGCCTGAGGTGTGCCTTGGCCTAGCTGGTCGGTATGCCTAGAAGAGGGCAAAAGACACATGTTTAGGTGAAGAAAGGTAGAGAACACACCGTCCAGTGGAGTAGTGTGCGCCTGGAAGGCAAGCATACAAGAAACCGTTACGACAGGAGAACCCACCGACCCATGACTTGAGACACAAGGAACCTCTATGGAACCTGCGAAACCGCTCAGAACTTATTGACCCATGAAAGCTGGAACGAGTCTGATGCCCAAGACAACCCCACCATAAGGAATGAACTACTTGTGACAAGAGGATGCATGGGGGAAATGGAGCAAGGGCCAAGCGGATAGGAATCCTTCAACCGGGCAATACCCGCGCTGATGTAGGGAAGTGAGAGGGTAAGTTGCAAAAAGGACCATAGGTAGGAGACTGAGTGTCAGCTACCTGGAAGGCGGATAAGACCAATGTACTGGCAATGCATCGTGGCACATGTGAACCAAGCCAGACTCAGATTTGGGAACATAAACTAGCAAACAAGACAACAGATCACCAGACATGCAACGATCACGACCCCCTCGGCACCTACCTAAGAACGAGAATATGAGCAGGAACATCGAGACCACTGCGCATGAATGCACTAAAGACGGCCCCCCACCCCTATGTGATTGTTAAATGCGCCCGAGTAACCTGCAGCGCAGACACAGGTGGTAACTGAACCCTCAGGGCTAGTGAACCCACGGAGCGTGGTGGGTAGTCGTATAGGTGTAAGAGTGAACGTGCATCGTATAACGTATGGTATACGGGCGAGAAGATTGTGGGCGACAATCATTAAAAACGAAACCTCAGCCCGTATGGATCTGTAGACGTGACAGATCCCGAGAAGCGAAGTTGACAAAGAACAATGAGACATAACCAACAAACAAGAACCACGCTGCGACAGACAAGATGACACTACCAACATGCTGGGGTAGAAACTACAGGAACGTGCGACTGGGGCAGAAATGACAAAACGCAGACTGCAACGCTATGACGGAAAACCCCCCGGAAACGCTATGACCGAAATCGTGGGGCCAGAAACGCTATGATCGAAATTGTGGGTACCAGAAACGCTATGACCGAAATCGTGGGGCCAGAAACGCTATGACCAAAATCGTGGGGCCAGAAACAGTACTCGTGGTACAGAAACACTACGACAGTACTCGTGGGCCAGGACAGAACGACAGAAATCGGGGGCCAGAAACGCTACGACAGAAATCGGGGGCCAGAAACGCTACGACAGAAATCGGGGGCCAGAAACGCTACGACAGAAATCGGGGGCCAGAAACGCTACGACAGAAATCGGGGGCCAGAAACGCTACGACAGAAATAGGGGGCCAGAAACACTACGACAGAAATAGGGGGCCAAAAACGCTGCGACAGAAATCGGGGGCCAGAAACGCTGCGACAGAAATCTTGGGCCAGAAACGCTGCGACAGAAATCTTGGGTCAGAAACGCTGCGACAGAAATAGGGGGCCAGAAACGCTACGACAGAAATAGGGGGCCAAAAACGCTATGACAGAAATCGGGGGCCAGAAACGCTATGACAGAAATCGTGGGCCAGAAACGCTATGACAGAAATCGTGGGCCAGAAACGCTGCGACAGAAATCGTGGGCCAGAAACGCTGCGACAGAAATCGTGGGCCAGAAACGCTGCGACAGAATCGTGGGCCAGAAACGCTGCGACAGAATCGTGGGCCAGAAACGCTGCGACAGAATCTGTGGGCTAGAAACGCTGCGACAGAAATTGTGGGCTAGAAACGCTGTGACAGAAATTGTGGGCTAGAAACGTTGTGACAGAAATTGTGGGCTAGAAACGCTGCGACAGAATCGTAGGCCAGAAACGCTGCGACAGAATCGTAGGCCAGAAACGCTGCGACAGAATCGTAGGCCAGAAACGCTGCGACAGAATCGTGGGCCAGAAACGCTGCGACAAAAACGTAGGCCAGAAACGCTGCGACAGAAATCGCGGGCCAGAAATGGTATGAGAGAAATGCTGAGCCTGATACGTTGAGGCCGAAATGCCATGGCAGGAAACCCGGGGCAGACAAGGTATGAGAGAAATGGTGAGTCTGAAATGCGGAGCCTGTGATGCTGAGGCAGAAATGCGATAACAGAACCCTGGGGCAGAAACATTGCGCCTGAACGCTGAGGCAGAAATGCAAAGACAGAAACCACAGAAACGCTATGACAGAATCCTGGGGCAGTCAACGCTGAGACTGGACCATTGAGGCAGAAATGCACCGACTACGTCGGCACGATGCAACAGAAACGCTACGTCGGCACGATGCGACAAACGCTGTGACGGAAATGCTGGGCCAGAGCGCCTGACGGAAATGCTGGGCCACAGCGCCTGACGGAAATGCTGGGCAGAAACGCATGACAAGCACTGGGGCAGAAACGCATGACAAGCACTGGGGCAGAAACGCATGACAAGCTCTGGGGCAGAAACGCATGACAAGCACTGGGGCAGAAACGCATGACAGAAACCCTGCGGCAGAAACGCATGACAGAAACCCTGCGGTAGAAACGCATGACAGAAACCCTGCGGTAGAAACGCATGACAGAAACCCTGCGGCAGAAATGCATGACAGAAACCCTGCGGTAGAAACGCAGGGCAGAACGCATGACAGAAACGCGGGGCAAAACGCATTACAGAACTGAAAATAACCTGAACACAGACAGGATGCACAGACAACTAGCAGTTTGTGATGGAATGTACCAGCGTGACCCTGTGAGCCATGGGATGACATTCCCCCCCCCCTCAATGCTGCCGACATGAACCCAGAAGAAATATGACAACCCCCCCCCCCTCATGCCGCCCACGTGACCCTAGGATGAGTGACCTTCCCCCTCCCCCCCACAACACCGGCTGGACGAGCGGCGGCCGCCTGGAATGAAATGGTGTGAAAGGACGCCCCCCCCCCCCCAGCGTGAGCCCGAAGACAGGGAGGTGGAGCGGGCGGCCCTGAAGATACCAGCGTGCCCGGCGGAGTGATGGAAGGAGGATGGACGGGCGGCACCCCCTCCCCCTCGTGCACCCCGAGTGGTAAATGTGTCCCCCGATCCCGGGAAGGCAGATGACATGGACGAGTGGGCGGGCGTCCCTGCAGAGACAGGCTTCGCCCGGAGGAGTGGGTGGGTGGATGGCGGGCTCCCGCTCCATGAAGCCTGGTGTTCGCACCGGGACAAGCTGTCAGCGCAGCCCCCCCCCGAGGATTAACATGGACGGCCCCCTCTCCGCTGCCTGCACAAGGTGGATAGCCGGATGAGCGGGCGCCCCCCTCCTCCACTGAAGCCAGCATGCCCACGGGAGATAGATAGATGGATGGCTGGCTGGGCGGGCAGGGGTTCCCACACCAATGAATCCCGGGAGAGGCACCGACATGAGGCTGCTGCCACTGTTCTGCACCTCCCCCCTTCAAACCAGAAATGGCGCCAACCCGAACCTGATGTGGGGAGGAGCCTTAAGTACTCACCAGACTCCTCCCACAAATACAGGCTAACCTACGGCAAGCCTTAATACATATATACTGCCGTCAGGGCAGTGACGTGAAATAAAAGTGACACCAAACCGTGAATAGTGTCAAGTGATAAAGTCCACTTAAAAATTCATATCAATGAATGTTCATTATAGGTGGAACAGTCCTTAGTCACTGAATCATCAACAACAACTGTTTGGGTGCTTCCGCTTTGTTCCGGTGCTTCCCCACTCACCAGAGACACTAACCCCGGCAGGGGTAAAGTGCGTGTAGTAAATCACTGAGGTGCTTTATTCAGTCTCGTCCTCCAGTTGTACTATTTGCCGTGGATGTGGATCCAGTGTATGAAATGTAGCTCTTAAAAATCCAGGTTCCTCCGGGGGAAAAAAACACAGGCTCCCATAGTGTGATATGACAAAAACTGATTTATTTGCACTAGCCACCCGGTCACGGGGGTGTAACTAAAATAGGTTAACAATACTGCATCACAATTAATGAGGCAGGGTGAAGACTAAAAAAAGGTTATAAAAAGATAAAAATACAGGAACAGACAGAAAAAAGGCAAGCTCCGTACAGCCGTGGCACTATACGCCCAGTGATATCTACCAGCGGTATAGAGCCACGGCTGTACGGAGCTTGCCTTTTTTCTGTCTGTTCCTGTATTTTTATCTTTTTTTAGTCTTCACCCTGCCTCATTAATTGTGATGCAGTATTGTAGGGGTGAGTGGGGAACCTGGTGGGGGAGCACCGGAACACAGCGGAAGCACCCAAACAGTTGTTGATGATTCAGTGATTAAGGACTGTTGCACCTATAATGAACATTCATTGATATGAACTTTTAAGTGGACTTTATCACTTGACACACTATTCACGGTTTGGTGTCACTTTTATTTCACGTCACTGCCCTGACGGCAGTATATATATATATATATATATATATATATTTGTTATTGATTATTTTTAATTTCATTTAATGTTTTAGAATCTATGGTTGCTCACAGGATATTGCTTTGTTTATGGCAGTCTATATGTGATTTAACCTCCATTCACACAATCTCTTGAGGCTTATATAGTCTACCCACTAGGGGGCCTCAGAGCTCTCTTGGTGCCTTTTCATTATTTTTGTATACACATACCTACATCAATATTCGGACTGCTAGTTTTAGCAGATATCCCTTTATTTTGAGATTTCATATATTGATACTACATTCTCAGTAGAGAATAGACATATCTCACATTGCACCCCTTACGGGATATTATTGCTTATGTATATTGGTTCCCTTTACTGATTTGTTTAGGAACACACGGATAGCGCCACTACCCCCACCATACATCACTTATTCTTTTAGCACCTAATTTGGGGGTATCTAATTACGGGGGGCTGCAGTTCTTCTTCACTCATAGATCTTTTCCTAAGCGCAGTTTCCATCCACTAAGTTAAATTAAGTGAGCTGCGGTTATATTGGTCCTCTAACCCAGCTTACCATGTGCCCGTGTTCTCTGCTTCCATGATCAGGGCACGTTACGAGCAGATCTTGCGGTTCATGCATTTCAACAACAATGTACTTTCATCCTCGTGGAGACCCTGAATTCGATTGGCTCTACAAAATTGGCCACTTACAGTGCCTGCCGCCGAGAATGTGTTTTCAGCACGCCAGCATCGCGCTGAATCTCGGCGACAGGCTGCCGATATCTCGCACTCGCTGGAATAGTAAAAGCACATTCCAGCGAGTGCGTCATAGAAGCGACGGGGATCCGACGCGGATTCCCGCCAATTCTACACGTGGGCGGAGTTTGTTATGAATCCTGAAGGAGAAATCCCCGCCGGATTTTTTTTAAAAAATCCGGCATGGGTTCCCCCCTCAGGAGCATAACGGGCCCTTAGGTCTGTTATGGGTTGTAAGGAGACCCCCTACGCCGAAAAAACGGCGTGGGGGTCCCCCCACAATCCATAACAGACCCGTATCCAAAGCACGCCGGCCGGTCAGGAAGGGAGTGGGGGGGGGCGAGCGAGCGCCCCCCCCTCCTGAGCCGTACCGGGCAGCATGCCCTCAACATGGGGGGGTTAGGTGCTCTGGGGCAGGGGGCGCACTGCGGCCCCCCACCCCAGAGCACCCTGTCCCCATGTTGATGAGGACAGGGCCCCTTCCCGACAACCCTGGCCGTTGGTTGTCGGGGTATGCGGGCGGGAGGCTTATCGGAATCTGGAAGCCCCCTTTAATAAGGGGGCCCCCAGATACCGGCCCCCCACCCTAAGTGAATGAGTATGGGGTACATTGTACCCCTACCCATTCACCTGCAAATAAAAAGTGTAAACACAAATAAACCACACAGGGTATTGAAATATTTTATTAGTTGGCCGCCGGGGGGGGGGGGTGTGTATGATCGCTTTTATAAAAGCGCCCCCCTCCGGCGGGCTTCTGTGGGGGGTGGGTGCCGCCATCTGGTTCTCTTCCGCCGCCGGGGGGGCGCTTTGATAAAAGCGCCCACCACCCGGCGGGCTTTCTTCGGCGGCTGGGGGGTCTTCTCCCACTCTCCGGGGGTCTTCTCCTGCTCTCCGGGGGTCTTCTCCGCTCTCCGGGGGTCTTCTCCGCTCTCCGGGGGTCTTCTTCTTCTTCAGGACTCGCCGCCGCTAACTTTGTGTGTCAGCTCAATTACTAGCGGCGGCGAGCCCCCTCCTCTGTGACGTCGGCGTCTTCTTCTTCTTCTGTTCTCCAGATGTTGACGCGACGCTTCCTTCCGCTGTTATGCCGGGCGCGCGGCTCGCAGCGAGTTATATAGGCCTGTCTTGTGACGTCGCAGTCCCATCATGCTCCGGTAGGTACCACGTGGTACCTATCGGAGCATGATGGGACTGCGACGTCACAAGACACGTGGTACCTATCGGAGCATGATGGGACTGCGACGTCACAAGACAGGCCTATATAACTCGCTGCGAGCCGCGCGCCCGGCATAACAGCGGAAGGAAGCGTCGCGTCAACATCTGGAGAACAGAAGAAGAAGACGCCGACGTCACAGAGAAGGGGGCTCGCCGCCGCTAGTAATTGAGCTAACACACAAAGTTAGCGGCGGCGAGTCCTGAAGAAGAAGAAGACCCCCGGAGAGCGGAGAAGACCCCCGGAGAGCGGAGGAGAAGAGTAGAAGACCCCGGAGAGTGGGAGACCCGGAGACCCCCCAGCCGCCGAAGACGTCGAAAGAAGCCCGCCGGGTGGTGGGCGCTTTTATCAAAGCGCCCCCCCGGCGGCGGAAGAGAACCAGACGGCGGCACCCACCCCCACAGAAGCCCGCCGGAGGGGGGCGCTTTTATAAAAGCGATCATACACACCCCCCCCCCCCCCGGCGGCCAACTAATAAAATATTTCAATACCCTGTGTGGTTTATTTGTGTTTACACTTTTTATTTGCAGGTGAATGGGTAGGGGTACAATGTACCCCATACTCATTCACTTAGGGTGGGGGGCCGGTATCTGGGGGCCCCCTTATTAAAGGGGGCTTCCAGATTCCGATAAGCCTCCCGCCCGCATACCCCGACAACCAACGGCCAGGGTTGTCGGGAAGGGGCCCTGTCCTCATCAACATGGGGACAGGGTGCTCTGGGGTGGGGGGCCGCAGTGCGCCCCCTGCCCCAGAGCACCTAACCCCCCCATGTTGAGGGCATGCTGCCCGGTACGGCTCAGGAGGGGGGGGCGCTCGCTCGCCCCCACTCCCTTCCTGGCCGGCCGGCGTGCTTTGGATACGGGTCTGTTATGGATTGTGGGGGGACCCCCACGCCGTTTTTTCGGCGTAGGGGGTCTCCTTACAACCCATAACAGACCTAAGGGCCCGTTATGCTCCTGAGGGGGGAACCCATGCCGGATTTTTAAAAAAAAATCCGGCGGGGATTTCTCCTTCAGGATTCATAACAAACTCCGCCCACGTGTAGAATTGGCGGGAATCCGCGTCGGATCCCCGTCGCTTCTATGACGGCTTTGTCTCCATCGCGGCAAGCCAGCTCGGCGCTGGCTCCCGCGATGGGGCTCGTAGGTGGTCAATCTCGCCGAGAAAGGGAGCGAGATTGACACAATATCCCAGTCACCTACTGTATAAACCACTTCAACAAACGTTTTGCAGCCTTGTATACTCCCCATTAAGTTTTCTGCGTTGATGAGTCCCTGATTAAATTTTATGGCCGCTTGTCTTTCAAACAGTACCTTCCCAGCAAGCGTGCCAGATACGGGGTCAAGATGTATAAGCTCTGTGACAGGGCCACAGGCTATACATGTAGTTTTATGATTCATGAGGTAGAAGATAAGCGTGTAGAGCCGGAGAACTGCCCAGATTACATAGGAAGCACTGACAAAATAGTGTGAAACTTGGTGTCACCCTTATTCGGAAAGGGGTACCACTTGCATATGGACAATTACACAAGCGTGCCACTTTTCAGTCACTTGTTTGATCATCAGATTGGTGCAGGTGGGGTACTGTGTGACCTAATCTCCGGGGCTTACCCCAATGGCTTGTAGAATCCCGTCTTAGGCTGGGGGGAAGAGAGCCTGCTCAAGGTGTAATAATTTGCTCGCTGTGGAGGGATAATAAGAATGTTTTCGCTCTTTCCTCCACGAATATAACCAAAATATTGGAGGGGTGGGCTTTGCTGAATGCTTTTGTGCTATACAAAGCTTCAGGACAGGCTGGATCTTTCCATAAATTCCAGGGAGATGTTGTCCTAGCCATCCTGTATCCAGGTGGTGCTGCATTTTCCGTATGCCCTCCAGAGTACCCCTACCCAACGAGCCCCCCAAAGAAAATGTTTCTTTAAAAAGAGCGGATTTAAGCGTGACACCATTGTCCATGCTGTCCTGACAATCCAGGTCTTTGCATTGGTAAATGTTTTGAACGCAACCACACACTAGTGCAGTATTAGTGTAGGGTACAGCAGGGCTCAAAATTTCAAGTCCTGAGCTACTAGCCAGGCCTCAAGGCATACTCGCCACCAGTTTCCCCGCCCAACCCCTACCTTGTCCCACCCCCTAGACACACCCTCATGAAATTACACTTAAATGTTTTATGTAGAATTAAGTTATAAAAATAAATATTAACAACAACTTTATCCGTGCCCAAAAATGCAGCCTGCCTATGTCTACCAATGCAGCAAAATCTCCCCATTTTCCAGCCTGAGTCCCCCCCCCCTACATTGCAGCCAGAGTCCCCCCCCCCTACATTGCAGCCAGAGTCCCCCCCCCTACATTGCAGCCAGAGTCCCCCCCCCTACATTGCAGCCAGAGTCCCCCCCCCCTACATTGCAGCCAGAGTCCCCCCCCCCTACATTGCAGCCAGAGTCCTCGTCCCCCTACATTGCAGCCAGAGTACCGTCACCCACATTGCAGCCAGAGTCCCCCGCATCCTACCTGTGCTGGGTAAGAGAGGAGGAGCCGCCATCCAATCCTGGGATGGGTGATCTGTCTATCAAAGTTTCCCGCACAAGAGGGGAGGGGCTGTAGAAAATGCGCGCTGCGGGGAACACAGCTATTGATATGAAAGCTGCAATGTTCCCTGCGGTTTGAACGCCGCGGCGGCTCTCCTCGCTCGCCCTCCCCGCTCCCAAGCAGCCAGCCAGACACTCGCCAGCCCTCAAAATTTACTTGCAAAATGCGAGCAGGAGAGTGTAAATTTTGAGGGCTGGGGTAAAGCAATTTCACAGACTAGGACACGCTTGCACAGGGTCTCCCAAGATGCCATTGCATTTTGAGAGACCCAAACCTGGAACGGAACAGTTAGTTACAAAAAGTGTTAAACACACACACAAAAAAAAGATAGTTGTTGTTTTATTGTTCTCTCCCTCTCTATTGTTCTGCTCTTTTTTTACTGTTATCTATTCTGCAATGTGTTGTTATGTTTTATCATGCTTGCTTTTCAGGTATGTAAAAACATTTTTTTTTATATGTAGCACTTACCCCCGAAGGAGCTGCTGGTAATTGATTGGGCCTGTACTCTGCTCTCCTACCCCCCAAATAACTTGTCTCAGCCCACTTGACACAGCTATGTAACAGTGTTGATGTGAAACTTTTACTACAAGGAACAATCCCACCATAACAGTGTGTATATAGTGTACCTTTACCGTTAGGATAATGAACAAGCCTCACACCAATTGTGATCAACCAGAATGTAAGTTTACTGAGACTGGTATAAAAACAGTAGTTAAAATAACTGTATCAACATACAAACTTACTATAATAGTGCAATGAGTGTACACAAATTATTAACACTTAAAGGTCCCTTGAATCTCTACTGCGGCGCGTCTCCAAGTGGGACTAGTGCTCAAAGTGACAATGCCTCGTCACTGGCCACCTTCCCACTTCCAGTACAGCCGTACCAAACATACTACTGCAACGATATCAACACAGCACAATACAATTTCTGAAGAGCTTCCCCTGAGGTATATGGCAGCCTTTTTTCTTTTTTTTTTTTACTGTATCCAAAGCACAAACCCTCCCAAATGAGAAGTGTAGTCTCTGGTCTTCTTTCTTCTGCTAGCTATTATACTGCAATTTTTGTAATCCAATGGTTTAACAAGTAATGAAGTAACATAAACTGAAAAGTGATAACAATTCCTGCTATACAACACACTTGTAGATGCCTCCGGTGTAAGTATACCTTCACAGTCAGTCTGTCCTCAATGAAGTATAGGCTTTGAGGCCTGATTGAACTCAGTCTATTTGAATGAGACCTCCCTGTAGGACTACAGGTCCCGGCAACTCTGTGAAATGAGTCCAAGTGTGTTAAGGGTGTTAAATAACTTCTGTCCGACAGCCCCCTCACCACACCAGGCCTGTAAAGTTGTGAATCTCCGCTCCGGTTGTCTTAGTCCTGCTGCCAGTCAGCACTGTCACACTGCTCCAATCCGCGAGTAAACCGGGCATTCACTTGGCTCCGTCAGGGGTTCTGGATCCTCATACTCGATCACACTGCTTCGCCAGTACGCTGTGGTAAGGCAAAGTCAATGATTGCTGTTCCGCTCTGTGCGATATAGGCCCTCTTCTGAAACACTCCTTCACAGATCCCTGCAGGCAGGCCGTGCGTCCAGAAGAGAGACGAAAAATGGCTGCCCTCAGCCTTTTATTACCCATCCAGCATGCAGTTCAGCCACCTAGTGTTCATGGGTGAGTGAGTGAGCATTATGGGTAGGTAAGTCCTCTCGCAAAGTAAACTAAAAACACTTCCTGCTCTGCATGTGTAAGTTAAAACAGATCTCGTTCATATTGCATACCACCAGAGGGAGCCAAATACCAATCTTTAGCATTACATGGCAAAAATACCAGTGCTACATATACTTTACTGTTTACTGAGTTTTATTGTTAACTATTTTTTGTTTTCGGGTATGCCATTCAGCTGGAGCGTGGATTTATTTATCTTAACAGCTTTTGTTTGGATTATACATAAAGCCATGCTGTATGAGATGATTTCACAATAAAGAGCATATATGCCGAAGCATGGAGGCAGCAGGGGCGGAGGAGCGATTTGCACCTAATGCGGTGTACATACGGTCGAAATTCCAACTGAGGCTTGTCCTTGGAAAAGACCGTGTGTACGCAGCATAACTTTTGCGGGAGGATGCCTCGGCATATAGTTTAGGTAAAGGTTGCGTTAAAGTTTTTTTTTTTTTTTTACTTTTTTTTTTTTTTTTGGTATTTGCTTTGCAGGTATGGTAAGGTCTTACTGTTATACTACTTTGTTTTAATGTTAACCATCATTTGCTTAGCAGGTTGTATGCAGAGCACACAGACATTTTTCCTTGTTCTGAAAGCACACATTTCATCTTAATGATATAATGCATCTTAAGGATGGCATAAGGATATACAGCTAATACAATGCATGAATACAATGTTGGCTAAAGTCTTATGGGTGTGTCCAGCCATGGAAAGCATGTATGTTTTTAACAAACTAAGCCATATTGCTTTAAAACATGGACGTTCTCCCTGACTCTGAGTGACTCATAAGCTCTCATTACCGCTGATAGGAATCCTTATTTTGCACTATTCCATAGAACAGCGGATTTTCGTATTATACTATTATTGCTTGTGGAAGGGAGGCTATCTGCAGGTGTGCGCTACGAATCCCGATCATGCTGATCAGACATAGCAGAGACAGGAGCGCACATCTGCCTATAACCAATAATGTCTTTGCATAGCGAACATATCCCCTTCTCAATCGTCTGTGCTAATGCAGAGGGCCCTAATGCAGCTGACATATCCTCACTCTACAAACATCATTTCCAACCTTAAAATGCTTTCCACCACCAGACGGGACTCAACCAGCGTCAGTCTGCCCCATCAGCTCTTTAGAGTGGGAGAACTAACACTGGGTGACACTATGACAATACATATTAAATACAGGAATAAATAGTGCAACACTAGATATATCAATCAAACATAATATGACTAATATAGTGACATACATTATGTCACTATATTAGTCATATTATGTTTAATTGATATATCTAGCGCTGCACTATTTATTCCTATTCTTTATCTACTTTGTTTGAGTGCTGGCAGCTCCATATTTTTTCACTTGTGGGTAAGCACAGGTTTTCCCTTCTTTTCACATATTTAATACATCTTCATAACATTTCCACAACAGTTCCCCCTCTTGTCATATGCTCCCTTGTGTCCCTCTGTGAAACTTGATCTCTTTCTTACACCTGGAAACGAATCAGTCCTTACAGTCAATAAAAAGGAAAACACGGCTTGACATCTAGACTCAAAAGAAAAAGGAGGCCATGACATGGTGAGCTGTAGTTATCGCTGATCGGCCAGGGATATTTTGTGTCTTGTACGTGGGTCAGGCTTCGGGGCGTCTCGTCAAGGAAGATCTGGTCATGCGCCCAATCAGGCAACAGGAGCACCTCATCACAACATATAGAAGGAAAAGAAACAAAACGACATGAGTATATATATATATTCCCACTTCCTTTAACCTCCCTGGCGGTATGATTCTTTAAGATTTTAGGTGCTAAAAGCGGTACTATTATTTGCAAGGGAATTTGGCGTTTTATACTGTAGGCTTGTAATTCTTAGGAATAACTCACTGAAATCTATCCAAACAAGAGTCTAATAGGCATCCTGGGTATGATTTTTTTTTTTTTCTTATTAAAAAAAATTATAATATAATAATTATAAAAAATTATAACAAATAATAATATAATTATAGTAAAAATTATTCAATAATGTAATCAAATCAAAATCACTGAAATTTGCTCAGTTGCAGAATTTTTGCTGTCATTTTTTTTTTTTTTATGACGAATTTCTCCACAAATCGCTATCGCTAAATTCTGCAAGTGATTCTGATTTATTATCGCTGTTTTTTAGCTGCTCTAAAACAATTTTTGCCATAAAGGGACACTTTTGGTTGCTATGGGCAATCTACAGTTTGCAGGGAGAAAGAACAGTTTTTATTATATAAAAGAACATGCAGGGCACTGGGCAGACCACTAGGGACAAGGGGGGTGTGTATTTTTTACATACAGTACTGTAATCTATAAGATTACAGTGTACTGTATGTATAGTGTTTGTTTACTTTTTTAAATTTGGCGCCGTTCCCCCCCCTACGTCGCGACGCTCGCAGGGAAGGGAATCGGCGGAACACACAGCATCAGGCGGACATCCGCCCGCCGTGTACTGCGGGGATTCATCGCTGGATCGCAGAGAAAAGGTAAGTAAACTTTTTTCTGCATCCAGCGAGGCAAGTCCGTGTGTGGCACGGGGTTACCGATCGTAGCTTTAAAATCTCACCCCGTGCCACACACGGGAAGACCGCCAGGGAGGTTAACCACGATCCGCTGTAAAATAAAATCCCCTCATATTCCCAACCTTCACTTGGCTATAACTGGCTTCAACAGTTACATGAAACATCCCATCCACAATGGGTGAGAATTGTTTAATCGTATCATAAGCTTAAGCCCCCCCCCACCTTGTACATGCAGGACACCATGCCCAGACCTGGTTGGGGTTGGTGAACAATTCCCTTCTAGCTGTCCCAGCAATTCCTAATTTCTCTTGCGTGATCAGATCCTTGCGATCGGCCACGACATACCTAGTTGTCCACATACCCAAACTGCCAAAAGGCAGAGCTATTAAAACTATAACCAATTTTACCTTCAAAAAATGTATCGTTAAATTCCATTGACAAGTGTCTGTTTAGAGTCTTTACTAGTTTGTCAAAACTCCTCATACCATCATACATCATAAATGGCATGTACCGCTGTCAACGCTGGGGACAAAAGCTTCGTTGGAGACTCAGAACAGACCCAGCAATCGGTCCTGTTAGCTTTCTTAGTCAGAGAATACACTTTAAAAATTAACTTGGGGTGCTTTTCATCGTTACCCTTGCTAAAATTTACTAAACAAAAAAAAGAAATAAACAAAGATACTACTCAATTCTTTGGTGTGGTTGAGCCGATTCTTGCAGTGGCTGGCATGGTCTCGTCCCTAAAGCTTCTTTACAACGACCCAGTCACCTGGTTGGAAAGAATGAAAACTGGTTATTGTGTCAGGGTCCAGGAGGGACTTGTGGACCTTTTTTTTTTTTTTTAAAACAATAGATTTTTATTGAGATATTGCCATGTTATACATAGGTAAAACAGTTGGATATTACAATTGGATTGTTTCAAAATCACAAAACAGTAAGAAGAGAACATCATGCAGCGTAACAGCGTATAGCTCTCGTATAAGGGCTACATATTCCTTTATGGGACAACCTCCACTTGAGGTTAGGCCTGTCACCCCTTTCGGGTTCAAACTGTGAGCAAGCTAAGCGCAAATGTAATAGTATGCAGCTTGTCCAGGACCTTGACGAGGGTCCATGGTGCTATTCCGTTCTGTAATCATTCTCTAAATACAGCGGGGTTCAATAAGA
Organism: Rana kukunoris; assembly: GCA_029574335.1. Taxonomy (NCBI): domain Eukaryota; kingdom Metazoa; phylum Chordata; class Amphibia; order Anura; family Ranidae; genus Rana; species Rana kukunoris. Next base: position 73,458 of record JAJQKJ010002698.1, read on the forward strand.
ACAGTAACAAACTATGAAACCAGTCAACAGTGACCGTCAACATTGATCTAACATTGGTAACCAAGGTCATACCTATTTCCAGGTCCTACCACTAGATGTCAGAATAATCACAATTTTTCAAGATCAAGATCAGAAGTGCATGAGTCACAAGTGTGAGGGGGCATATGGAGAGTTTTTCCATATTCTCCAATGTTTATGGAAGTTGGGAGATCTCCTTTCTGCATATGCAAGTATTCTTTCCATGGTGTACTGTGAGTTCACTCTGGAGATCACTTCAGCAATACTCGGTGCTTGTTGGGAGCGCCATTCTTTTGCTATTGAAATACGAGCTGCAAATAATATATGCACAACCACTTTTCTCGCAAGCGGTGGAAAGTTCTCAATACCCAGGCTCAGTAACGATAATGCAGGGGTAAGCGTGAAGTTTACTGCCGTAACTTTCATAATAATCGAGTGCACCTTCTTCCAGAATCCCTGAATGACAGTACAGTTCCAGAAGACATGGATCAAGCTCCCTGTCTCCTGGCAGTCCCTCCAGCACAAGGGTGTAATAGAACTAGACATTTTATGTAACCTAGCAGGAGTTAAATACCATCTATGTAACACTTTTTGTGCATTATCCCAGTGGTCCACACAAGCTGAAGATTTTCCATTGTATTTAATAGCTTCGTGCCACTGGTGCAGGGGAAATTCTAATTGGAGGTCTCGTTCCCATTTTAACATGGTAGGGCTTTTGTTTTGAATATATAGGGGAGACGCAAATTTATAGAATAGGGATATCCCCTTCCTTTTTTTGGAAGGTTTATTCCGTAGAAAGTCCCAAAGGATCTGCGGGAGTTCAACGGGCCTTCCTTCGTTAACTTTAGAGTAGTGTCGCATTTGAAATATCCTGTATCTATCCATAGCGTTTTGTTGATTCGGAGGGGGCGTAGTGTAGCGCGCCCCCGCCTCTTTCCATGTTTTAACCACAAAGTTCGGAATGAGGTATTCGTATGCTGCCAACGGGATATGTAGCTTTTGGACAGGGACGTCAGTAAAACGTATGTTTGTGAGGGCAGACCATGCGTTAACAGTAGCTTGGATGGTCGGGTACGGTGGGGTAGTCGGATTGTGGTGTAAGCTAGCAGCTATCGCCAGTGCAGGGAGGTCGTGGCCAGGCGTGACCGCATGCTCAATTATTGACCATCGGTTGTCAGTTTGGCAGGAGAACCAGTAGCACATCTGGTCCAAGATTGCCGCTCTGTAATACCATTGGGCGTCAGGCAGCCCAACCCCCCCCAAGGATTTGGGTTTGTAGAGCTGTGCTAATGCAACTCTAGGCTTCTTGTTGCCCCAAATAAATTTCCGCAGGGAAGTTTCTAGTTGCGTAAAGAATTTCTGAGGAATTGGGATGGGCAGTGTTCTAAAATGGTACAGTAGTTTAGGGAAGACTTGCATTTGGTATGCAGCTATCCTGCCTAGCCACGAAAGGTGCAGAGCTCCTATTTGGGTAAGTTCCGCCTCCACTGTAGAAAGTAGGGGGGGAAGTTGCTGGCAGAAATTTCATTCGAAGAGGCCGTTAGTTGGATACCCAGGTAAGTAATTGAGGGGGGGTCCCAATTGCAAGGGAAGATGTTTTGAAGGCAAATTTTCTCAGCCTTAGTCAGGTTCAGAGTTAGGGCATGACATTTGAGTGCATTAACTTTATAAAGGGAGACTTGACCGAAGTTATATAGCAGCGACTGGATTGTAGGCAGGGATTTAACTGGGTTGGATATAGTGAGTATTATATCATCGGCAAACAGCCCTATCTTATGACTTACAGAGCCAGTTTCTATACCTGTTATGTCATCGCTAGATCTAATGTATTCCGCTAATGGTTCTATCACCAGGGAGAATATGATAGGGGATAGTGGGCAACCCTGACGTGTGCCGTTAGAAAGAGTAAAGGGGTCAGATAATAGGTTGGAAGAGTAGACCCTGGCTGTAGGGTTAGTGTACAGTGACATGATTGCTGAGTGCATTAATCCCGATATACCAAATTTATGCAAGGTCTTCGACAAGTATCCCCAATGGACCCTATCGAAGGCCTTTTCCGCATCCAGGGCCAGGAATGCACTAGGAGTTTGCGTGGCCTCCGCCAGTCGTAGGAGATCTAACATTCTCCTAGTCCCGTCCGGAGCCTGCCGTCCCTTTACGAAGCCAACTTGATCTAACCCAATAAGGGAGGGAGTGATATCCATTAGTCTATTTGCAAGAACTTTGGCGTAGATTTTCAAATCAGAGTTTAATAATGATATGGGCCTCAAATTTTGCAGGGTCGTTGGGTTCTTGCCAGGCTTTGGTAGCGTGACTATGACTGCTTGGAGCATTTCTGTAGGGAATGATCCTGAGGAGGCTGCAATATTATAAACCTCCACTAGGTGGGGGGCGAGTAATGTGGAGAATGCCTTGTAGTATTCGGCAGAAAATCCGTCTGCGCCTGGGGATTTGTGCATGGGCAGTGATTCAATGACATCCACCACCTCCTTTTGTGTTATAGGTGAGTTTAGTTTCTGCAGTGTGGGGCTATCCACAGAGGGTAGGTGCACCCCCTGCAGGAAGCCATCTATTTCCCCGTCCGTCGGTTGGTGAGTGGTCGTGTCTGTTTTCAGGTTGTATAACGCTTCGTAGTAGTCCTTAAAGACATTGGCAATATCTTTTGGGTTGTAGTGTGTCGTGTCAGTGATGTGATGTTTGATATGCGTAAGGTTGGAGCGGGCCTGTCTTTTTTTGAGTTGGGAGGCTAGCAATTTTCCTGCTTTATTATTCTGCGAGTAATAGGTAACTTTTAGTCTCTTAAAGAAGGTGTCGTAATCTGCCCTGAGTACCTGCCGCAATTCCTCGCGGCAGGCATTCAGACGCTGAAGGACGCCATTGGACCTAGTTTGGGGATTTTTGTGTAACGCTTCCAAATCCGTTATGGATTCCTGCAGACGGGCCATCCGGTGCTGCTTCTTTTTCTTTTCTTTAGAGGCGACCTGTATAAGGGCGCCCCTAGCGAACGCTTTGTGTGCACACCATGTTGTCATAGGGGAGCATTTGCCATTGTCATTAATAAGGAAAAATTCTTTTAGCTTATCGCCCATTTCATCCCTAATGTTGGGGTGCGACAGTAGAAAGGTATTGTTCCGCCATAGTGGTCTATGGGATTTGTTGCTGGCATCCACAACCTCTATAGCCACGGGCGCATGGTCTGACCACGTGATGCTGTGGATGTCAGCAGTCCGAACCTTTTGCAACGTATGAATATCAGTCAAAAAGAAATCAATTCTGGAATAGCTGTTATGTACAGTAGAGTAGAAGGTGTAATCCCTCTCGGTAGACCTCAGGCAACGCCACGGATCAAATAATCCTTCCTCATGGCACAGTGATCCCAGGGAAGGCCTCCGCCTGAGGGCCACCGAAGAGACATCCAGCTCCTCATTCATAATCATATTAAAGTCACCGCATATTATTAAACCACCTTTCCGCATTTGTTTTGCTTTCTTAATAACTTTTCTAATAAATGACAGAGGCCTTACATTGGGTGCGTATACGTTTACCAGCGTATAGATGGTATGGTCGATTTCTGCAACCAGTATGAGGTAGCGTCCATGAATGTCAGCATAGACCTGTATTAAAGAGAAGGTTAGCGTATCCCTACAGGCTATCAAGACCCCATTCTTTTTGGAGCCATTCATGGCAGTAAAAATGTGCGGAAATTTGAAATGTGTGCATTTCGGGGGGTTCGTACTAGAAAAATGAGTCTCCTGTACACATAACACATCACATTTGGCATCTAAGGCTGATTTCCATAGGGTTCTGCATTTAAATGGGCTATTTAATCCCCTCACGTTGTGTGACATCACTTTAAGTGTCATTGTTCAGATAAGTTGAGCTGCATCGCCATCTAGCGGTAGGATTGAATATTGACCAGGATTGTCTTGGTATGTTGAGAATGCATAGGACTAAACTAAACAGAAAGAAACAGAAAAGAACAAGTGTCATTGTGGCTTTTGAACCAAACAAAGTGCCATAGCAGCTAGGCCGCTGGTTGTGCGGCAAATACGTTACGTAAGGCATCTCGTAACCAAAATGGGGAGAAGTAATAAAAACAAAAAAATAAAAATAAACAGCCGAACACCGGGTGCCATATAGGCGGTGGAAAATAACATCTGAGACACCAGGATCAGACATGGCTGAGAAAAAATGCAAAACAAAAAAGAGAAAATGAAGAACAAAGTAATAACTGTGCCAGCCTCTGGTGAGCATGGTAAGGTAGACTTCAGGAGAAAGCATCAGACATTCTGGTAGACTTGCAGGTAGAAGTTACTTATTCCTCCTGTTCTGCCGTTGGGAAGTGCGATTCTGGAGAGAAGGATCAGGTTCCGCAGGCATACCTTCAGCAGGGATCAGACGCCATTTTCGGAGGAGGCCGAGACCTTTGTCCAGCGACGTGATCGAGTGTGACTCGTTGTTCATGTCCACCATCAGTTTAGCTGGGAAGCCCCATTTGTAGAGGATCTTGTGGTTCCGTAGAATTTTGGTGATGGGGACCAAGTTGTGTCTTGCAGCCAGTGTAGCTTGTGACAGGTCAGCATAGAGTGCGATTCCAGCAAATGGATCAGGAAGTGCAGGGTGTTGCCTGGCATAGCGCATAAGCTGGTCCTTAATGTGATAGAAGTGGATCCTTGCAATCACATCCCTAGGTACTTAGTCAGGCAGGAAGGATGGCTTGGGCAGCCTGTGGGCCCTATCTATAACAATGTCGGCAGGGCTCAGAGTGGGGATGGCTGCCGTCATCAGCTTTTGTAGATACGGTATAAGCTCTGCCGGTTTGACATTTTCAGGGACCCCCGCGGAATTTTATATTATTCCTTCTTGCCCTGTCCTCTAAGTCCGTTATCTTGAGGCGCATAGATTTAAGCTCCTCTTCCACCTCAAAGTGAGCATCCACCAGCTCATTATGTGCCATAGTGAATTCCTCCATTTTCTCCTCCACATAAGCCACTGACTGTATCAGTCATTGGCTGCCCTGACGTGGGGAATGCATCAAGCTGCTGGGCATATGAGGAAGATTCCTCCATTTCCTCCCCTGCAGTGTCAGCGCTGTTCTGGGTCCCTGAATCATCCCCAACTCTCCGTTTCTTGCTTGACTGGGCTGCTAAAGGGGGAGGCTGTGGTGCTGGGTGGCCATGGATATGTGACTCACCCGAGGATAGCAGAGGATTTGATGCAGCAGCGTGTGTAGGATCCGGAGCGCGGCTCCCCGCACCGGCGCCATCTTGGATTTCTCGGCTCCCGGCTGGAGGGAAGAAATCCGTTAGTTTTCGGGGTCCTTCCCTTTCCTTTCTTTTGGACATTGTGTCCACAGTGTTCCCCCTCTTCTGCTGTACCCTGCAGGTGCTTTAAATGTGTCTTGACGTGCTGTGAGCTGCGTTGATTCACCCGGTGTGTCAGAGCTCTCTCAGCACACGTCCATGAGCTCTGGCTGCCGGCTCCGCCCCCCACTTGTGGACCTTTTTGAAGTTCATGTTACAGTGACTGCACCCACCCCATCAGCTGAGAATGTAAGTGACAGCTAATGAGAAAAGTACGACCCTGGTTTTGGTTGACCTCCAAACAGACCTCATATCACAACAACCCAGACATTGGGACTGTGGTCACTGCATAACCCGTGCGTGGCTTGCCATCTGGGGTGTAATACCTGAAACCTTTGACAAAAAGTTTCTTTGCATCTGGGATGGGAAACTTATTTCACCAGACTGCTGCTTTGCCTATTTAAATTCTATCAAAGAAATACAGTCTTGGCACAAACTTGGTTAGAATTACAGAAGTTAACATTATTTGAAAAACTGTCTTACATTTATTTATCCCCCCATTTTCTTCCTCATTACAGACTGAAGGAAGAAGTGCGTGGTGCAGGAGAAAAACAATGAAACGGCTTATGATACTTTTACCTCCTTTAGACTCGTATTTATCCATGTGTACAGCTGTCTAAGCTACGAGTAAGCATCACATGATGTGAAACATGTCAGACACCTTTTTCCTGTTGTTCACTTAATTTTGACTGAATTGCTTTGGTTGTTTTTTTTTATTTCATTTGTACAATAAAGACATTTTTTGTTTTAGTTTTAAGGAGTGCAGCAGTCCAGGATCTTCTTCTATCCAATGCACCTGTGCATAGCCAGGATCTTTTTGGTTTAGTAGGACGGAAGCAAAGCCAAGGGATCAGCAGTTTTTAGAGCGGTATCATCTCTCGCTGTACAGCTGTCTACATACACCTGCTCTCTATGTACATACACTTTCAGAAACTCCTTGGGCCTTCAAAAAATACTTGTAAGCAAAAATTATTACTCTATCCTTCATATTTAACCTGTAAAGAATGGCAAACAATAATGACATTCCTGTACATTGGTAAATTGCCAATGACATTCTTTTTAAACCTAATTCAACAAAAACCCTCTGTAACCCTTACTTTTCCTGTTCCTACAAAAATACAACAGCCGCGACGGAGGATCGCAGCGGTAAGTTCAAACATTTTCATGTTACTACATACAAACATTCAGATTCAAATGTGGGGGAGATACTTCATAGTTTCCAAAACCAAAAATATAAAAAACAAAAACAGACAATTCTACCTTCACTCTTTCAGCAATAGAAAAAAAAATACAATGGGAAAAACATGAGAGCAGCTTGAGAACCTTTCATGCCCGTTTGAACTTTGTATGGCTGATACAAAGTTCAAACAAACGGGCATGAGAATTTCAACCATAGTCCCTCCTCTGAGAATCATAAAAACATGTACTACCAACGCTCTCATCATTACAGCTTTCTAAAGCCACGCCTGAACTACAGCCAAGGTATCTTTATTCTGCGGTTCTCGTACCTCCAAACATCAAAAGTACCCTACAAAGGAATACACCTTACTGTACCCTCTGACCATATATGTCATCCTTTAAGGCAGTGGTTCTCATCCTGGGGTTGGGAACCCCTCGGGGGTCAAATGATAATTTGCCAGGGGTCACCAAATCCTGGGCTGTTCCTGAAGCCTGCACCCCTTTCCTAGCCTTTTTGTGTCTGCCCAGATGGGCTGTTCCTGGAGCCCATGACTGCCCACTTGGCCTCTTTGCAGCCGCCCATTCAGTTCACGACATGTCTGGGGGGCAGAAAATAGAGGTCCGCGGGAGGGGAGGAGACCCTATCTCCTGATTTCTGCATAGGTGTCACTGCTACGTGACACCACAAAGTCGGGAGACACAGTGGGTAACACTACCTGTGATTCTAGTTGCCATTAAAAAGTCCCCACTATAGTTCTTGGATCAGCAGATGACCTTGATCAAGAGCACCTAAGGGTGATCAAAACAACCCCCAAGCATTGCCACTCATCCCATTCCTACCAAGGAGTAAGAGAAGGAATAAAAATAGAGAATACATGAGGGGAGGAAGAATGACAAAGGAAGAGAAAAAAAAAAGATGGCTAGAGAGAGATGGGGGGAAAAACAAGAAATTTGGATAGCGAGAGATAAAAGGGAAAGAAATGAGAACAAAGAGATAGTGGTACATCCTAAAATGTACCATATGAGGTTTTAATACTGTACGAGTGGAGGGGCTCAGGAAGCGCTAAATTTCCATGGGTTCGGGGCGCAAATTACTTGTCTTTCCTTGGGTGCTGACAACCCACGCTACAAAAATAATTTTACTGTTAGGTGTCCCCACAACTTTATCAAATTTTATCAAGGGGTCGCGGCAATAAAAAGTTTACAACCACTGCTTTAAGGGGTCTCATGTCCAGAGCCTCAAACCCAGACCTCATGTGCAGTGCAGCTGTCTGACTGGTGTGGAGTCTAATTTTTTTTTCCTCCAACGCATGGACGGCACATTACCCATTGTGATATTGGGGTTGTTTTTCAGTGATTCACTCCAGCCAGGAAGTATGTTTAAGGGCATGATAGCCCATTTTTATTAAAAAGGCAAAATAAAAGTCCAAACAAAGGTTTCCCACGCAGGGGGTTCTTCTCCATCAAACATACAACAGAAAATGCTAGCCCACCTGGCTCTCTGTAGCAGTACTTCTGCAGCAGTACTTCTGCAGCAATACTTCTGCAGCAATACTTTGCACGTTTTCCTGGTCGCCCAGAATCCTCAACATAGATGCTTCCCGTCAGCATCTACAACTCTGCCTCTTGCAGTCACTGTTCTGGCTGTCTCCTACAGCCTCAGACTTCTGGAGACCTGCTGTCTCCAACTGGGAGCCATGAGATCTTCCTACACAATGATTATAAAGGGCTGTGCTCACCTGAGCACAGACCCTGCTGGTCATCCACAAGATCTGGAGACAGGATTGGAGATTCCGTCCCACCCAAGACACTATGGAATCTCCATACTACAGAGCCCCATGACAAAGTACCAAAACCTGGAGAAAGTTGCAAAAGCAGTCTTCTCCAGTCCACATCTACGCTCTGTAGTATTGCACCTCTAAAGTGTGCAAACCCTGTGTCTAGTTTACAGTTGAAGTAGCTCCTACTGTTACATACCTCCCCCCCTTGTTTCAAACCCGTAGGGGGCGGAACACACCAGCCGAATCCTTGATTGGGGCAACTCTGCGCCAGTTGTAGGCCCAATCTTTTTTTCGGGTGCGTTTCCAGGCACGCCCTACCCTGGATCGCAACAGGGTCCTACCGCTCTGTATCCCCATCCTACTTCCTCTGTCCTTGTGGTTCCTGAACTCACATTTCTTTTCTGGTGGCCCCCTGCCTTTCCTGCTACTTCCTTTAAACTCAGTTTCTGGATTCTGTAAGTAACCTACTCCAGACGAGGGATGAGCCGAACACCCCCCAGTTCGGTTCGCACCAGAACGTTCGAACAGACCGCGGGTTCGCGCGCACATTTCGAACCCCATTGAAGTCTATGGGACCCGAACGTTCGAATTAAAAAACGGTCATTTTTAAGACCAAAATTTAATCAAATGTTGGAAAACGTCGTTCAGAACCCGGGTCTTGCCCCAGGGAACATGTATCAATGAATTTTTTTTTTTTAAAACGGCCGTTTTTTGCGGAGCAGCCATTTTAATGATGCTTAAAGTGAAGAAAAAAAAATTCCTTTAAATATCACACCTGCTGGGTGTCTATAGTAGTGGCATGTGTTTAGAAATGTCCCTGCACAACATGAAAGGACCAAAAAAAATTAATGCTACTTGCGCAAGTTCTGTGTGGCAACATTATGTCGAATATTTTAGCGGTGGTGGGGGGCCATTATTGTTGTGTGAAAGAAAATTTTTAGAAAAAAGGGCACCCCTCAAACATACTGTAATTGGAGCGCAACAAGGAGCCACGTGCAAAGTATTGCATCAAAAATTGTTATTAGGCGCCCCTGTTAAACAGGGGCAGAAAAATTGTGCATTGGGCACAACACAACACTTGCAACCCCTCCCAATAACTCCAATTGGAGCGCAACAAGGAGCCACGTGCAAATTATTGCATCAAAAATTGCTATTAGGCGCCCCTGTTAAACAGGGGCTGAAAAATTGTGCCTTGGGCACAAGACAACACTTGCAACCCCTCCCAATAACTCCAATTGGAGTGCAACAAGGAGCCACGTACAAATTATTGCATCAAAAATTGGGCACAACACAACACTTGCAACCCCTCCCAATAACTCCAATTGGAGCGCAACAAGGAGCCACGTGCAAATTATTGCATCAAAAATTGTTATTAAGCGCCCCTGTTAAACAGGGGCTGGAAAATTGTGCCTTTGGCACAACACTTGCAACCCCTCCCAATAACTCCAATTGGAGCGCAACAAGGAGCCACGTGCAAATTATTGCATCAAAAATTGTTATTAGGCGCCCCTGTCAAACAGGGGCTGGAAAATTGTGCCTTGGGCACAACACAACACTTGCAACCCCTCCCAATAACTCCAATTGGAGCGCAACAAGGAGCCACGTACAAATTATTGCATCAAAAATTGTTATTAGGCGCCCCTGTTAAACAGGGGCAGAAAAATTGTGCATTGGGCACAACACAACACTTGCAACCCCTCCCAATAACTCCAATTGGAGCGCAACAAGGAGCCACGTGCAAATTATTGCATCAAATTTTTTTATTAAGTGCCCCTGTTAAACAGGGGCTGGAAAATTGTGCCTTGGGCACAACACAACACTTGCAACCCCTCCCAATAACTCCAATTGGAGCGCAACAAGGAGCCACGTGCAAATTTTTGCATCAAAAATTGTTATTAAGCGCCCCTGTTAAACAGGGGCTGGAAAATTGTGCCTCGGGCACAACACTTGCAACCCCTCCCAATAACTCCAATTGGAGCGCAACAAGGAGCCACGTGCAAATTATTGCATCAAAAATTGTTATTAGGCGCCCCTGTTAAACAGGGGCAGAAAAATTGGGCACAACACAACACTTGCAACCCCTCCCAATAACTCCAATTGGAGCGCAACAAGGAGCCATGTGCAAATTATTGCATCAAAAATTGTTATTAGGCGCCCCTGTTAAACAGAGACTGGAAAATTGTGCCTTGGGCACAACACAACACTTGCAACCCCTCCCAATAACTCCAATTGGAGCGCAACAAGGAGCCACGTGCAAATTATTGCATCAAAAATTGTTATTAGGCGCCCCTGTTAAACAGGGGCTGAAAAATTGTGCCTTGGGCACAACACAACACTTGCAATCCCTCCCAATAACTCCAATTGGAGTGCAACAAGGAGCCACGTACAAATTATTGCATCAAAAATTGTTATTAGGCGCCCCTGTTAAACAGGGGCAGAAAAATTGGGCACAACACAACACTTGCAACCCCTCCCAATAACTCCAATTGGAGCGCAACAAGGAGCCACGTGCAAATTATTGCATCAAAAATTGTTATTAAGCACCCCTGTTAAACAGGGGCTGGAAAATTGTGCCTTGGGCACAACACAACACTTGCAACCCCTCCCAATAACTCCAATTGGAGCGCAACAAGGAGCCACGTGCAAATTATTGCAACAAAAATTGTTATTAGGCGCCCCTGTTACACAGGGGCTGAAAAATTGTGCCTTAGGCACTGGTGGCGGAGCCCAGAAACACATTTCTTACTAGCTATCAGCAAGAAAAGTGAGGAGGAGAAGGATATTCCATCAGCAGCATAAGAGGACAGTCACTCAGCATCAGCAGTCTAAAAGGGATCCGACATTTCAACAAAAAATATATTATTCATTAATATCAGCATCAGGTGCTTGGTAGCTGGTGTTGATTCAAGCCTGATTCATTTTGATGAAGGTCAGTCGATCAACAGAGCTGGTGGAGAGGCGCACCCTGTGATCAGTGACAAAGCCTCCAGCAGCACTGAATGTCCGTTCTGAAAGAACACTGGATGCAGGGCAAGCCAGTAGCTCAATTGCGTACTGGGCAAGCTCTGGCCAGTGATCCATCCTCAAGACCCAGTAAGCCAGAGGACTTTCGGTGGGGAAGGTGTCCAAGTCGGATATTGCCCCTAGTTATTCCCGGACCATGTAAAGCAGACGCTGGCGATGGTTGCTGGAACCGGTCAGACCTTGGGGCTGCGGACTAAAAAACTGCCTGAATGCATCGGTCAGACAACCACCTTCTCCACCGCCCCTCCTGTGACTCACCGAAGCCTCAGCAAGACGTTGTCCAGAGCCAGGTTTTGGTAATCCCCCCGGTTCTGGGAACGCATTGCACAAACCCTTCTGCAAGGCCTCCCACAGAAGTTTCATCTTCTGCTCCCTCTGCGATGGCAACATAAGGTCCGCAACCTTTCTCTTGTAACGTGGATCAAGGAGAGTCGCCAGCCAGTAATGATCCCTCTCCTTAATAGCACGTACACGAGGATCCTTACGCAGGCTTTGCAGAATCAGGTAGGCCATGCAGCATAGGTTTGCTGAGGCATTCGGGCCACAGTCCTCTGGGTCACTGAGGACGACAGGATCCACAGACACCTCATCCCAGCCACGTAAAACTCCACGTGCTCCTTGGGACTGTAAATGATCCCTTGAAGGCTCCACCTCCATGCTGCTGATACAATCCTCCTCCTCCTCCTCCTCATCCTCTTCCTGTGTGCTAGGTGGGCAAGCAGGACCACTGTCTGGGTAAAGGGGGCCTTGAGAGGTAAGGAAGTCCTCCTCTTCCTCCCTCTGTTCTGCCTCAAGGGCCCTGTCCATTATTCCACGTAGCGTGTGCTCCAACATGTGAATAAGAGGGACAGTCTCACTGATGCATGCACTGTCACTGCTCACCATCCTCGTGGCCTCCTCAAATGGTGACAGGACAGTTCATGCATCCCTGATCAAAGCCCACTGGCGTGGTGAAAAAAAACCTAGCTGCCCTGACCCAGTTCTGCTGCCATATTGACACAGGTACTCATTGATGGCCCGCTGCTGCGTGTGCAGCCGCTGCAGCATGGCCAACGTTGAGTTCCATCTGGTGGGCATGTCACAAATTAGGCGGTTCTTGGGCAGGTTGTATTCCCTTTGGAGGTCAGTCAGCCGAGCAGTGGCATTATATGACCTCCGAAAATGCACACAGACTTTCCTGGCCTGCTTCAGGACATCCTGCAAGCCCGGGTACCTGCCCAAGAACCGCTGCACCACCAAATTGAGGACATGCGCAAAACAGGGCACGTGGGTGAGTTTTCCCTGTCGCAGGGCAGAGAGGAGGTTGGTGCCATTATCGCTGACCACCATTCCAGGCTTCAGCTGGCGTGGCGTCAACCACCTCTTAGCCTGACCCTGCAGAGCTGAGAAAATCTCTTCCCCAGTGTGGCTCCTGTCTCCCAAGCACACCAGCTCTAGCACCGCATGGCATCTCTTGGCCTGCATTCCTGCGTATCCCCTCGTACGCCTACGGAGCACGGCTGGTTCGGAGAAAACATCCCCACAGGAAGAGGCCACAGAGGAAGAAGAAGAGGAGGGGGTGGAGGAAAGAGGTGTGTCACAAGCAGTAGTATTTTTTTGGAGGCGTGGTGGCGGAACAACCTCCAAAACTACTGGACCTTGCCCTGCGTCCTTCCCAGCTGCCAGCAGAGTCACCCAATGCGCTGTAAAAGACAGGTAACGTCCCTGTCCATGCCTGCTGGACCATGAGTCAGCGGTAATATGCACCTTACCACTGACCGCCCTGTCCAGCGAGGCATGGACATTGCCTTCCACATGCTGGTAGAGAGCCGGAATAGCCTTCCGTGAGAAAAAGTGGCGTTTTGGTACTTGCCACTGAGGTACTGCACATTGCACAAACTCACGGAAGGGGGCAGAATCTACCAACTGAAAAGGTAGCAGTTGAAGTGCTAGCAATTTCGCTAAGCTAGCATTCAACTGCTGGGCATGTGGATGGCTGGGATTGTACTTCTTTCGGCGCTGCAGCAGCTGGGGCAGGGAAATTTGCCTGGTACTATCAGTAGATTGACCGCTACTACTAGCTTGTGACACACCTATTTCTACACCTTCACTGCAGGCTTCAGAAAGGACTGGGGGTCTACTGGGGTTGGAGGTCCCAGAAGGGCAAGGGGGGTACGCTTCTGTCTTTGGTGTGGGTCTTTCTGGTGTGCTTGCCAATGAGCTGCATGGCAGGTCGACATATGTCTGGACAAGCATGTGGTACCCAGGCGGTTGATGTTTTGGCCACGAGAGATACGCTTGTGACATAAGTTGCAAATAGCAAAGGTACTATCTTGTGGACATGTTTCAAAAAAGGCCCACACCAAAGAACTTTTGCTGTACCGGTCAGACACAGCAGCGCCATGCACAAGCGCCGTAGATGTGCACTATAATGCAGTGGGTGTGACCTTAAGCTGACCCCTGGAGGGCATCCTGCCTCTTTGGAGATGTGCCTGTGCCTCGTCGTCCTCCTCACCCTCCTCCTCCTCCTCCTCTCTCCTATCAGGCACCCAGGTAGAGTCAGTGACCTCATCATCCCCTCCCTCCTCATCACTGTCAACAACCTGGCAGTATGCTCCAGCTGGGGGAACATCATCACTGACAAATTGCTGTCCCTCTCGGGGCCACCCCCCTCTCCCTGGGCTCACATCAATGCCTTCCTCTATCAGTGTTCCGTCATCGGAGTCTTCAAAACGCTGCGCATCTTCCTGCAGCATGTACCCCACACTGTGTTGAAACAGTTCGGGGGACTCCTCAGGAGGACATGGTGGTACTAGGGAAGTATTGTGTAAAGCCATTGTGCAGAGGGAAGAGGACGCCTTGGCAGCTGCTTTGCCAGATAAACTTTGATCTGTCTGTGTGAGAGAGGATGAGGAGGATGAGGATGGCTTGGTCATCCACTCTACTAATTCCTCTGCATGTTGAGGTTCAACACGGCCAGCTACCGAAAAGAATGACGAGCGGCCACGGCCACGGGCTGAAGAGGATGCACCACATCCACTACCAGCGTTACCTCTACATGCAGAGCCTACTTGCCCTCCTGAATCTCTGCCTCTCTTTGTTCTCCTTCCAGACATATTGAAGTGCTCAGGTGGTATGTAACAGCACAAGCGGAGTGACACCAAATGCGCTCAGGTGGTATATAGCAGCACACATACAGTGGCACTAACTGCGCTCAGGTGGTATATAGGAGCACACGTACAGTGGCACTACCTGCGCTTAGGTGGTATATAGCAGCACACGTACAGTGGCACTAACTGCGCTCAGGTGGTATATAGGAGCACACGTACAGTGGCACTATCTGCGCTCAGGTGGTATATAGGAGCACACGTACAGTGGCACTATCTGCGCTCAGGTGGTATATAGCAGCACACGTACAGTGGCACTATCTGCGCTCAGGTGGTATATAGCAGCACACGTACAGTGGCACTATCTGCGCTCAGGTGGTATATAGCAGCACACGTACAGTGGCACTATCTGTGCTCAGGTGGTATATAGGAGCACACGTACAGTGGCACTATCTGTGCTCAGGTGGTATATAGCAGCACACGTACAGTGGCACTATCTGTGCTCAGGTGGTATATAGCAGCACACGTACAGTGGCACTATCTGTGCTCAGGTGGTATATAGCAGCACACATACAGTGGCACTATCTGTGCTCAGGTGGTATATAGCAGCACACGTACAGTGGCACTATCTGTGCTCAGGTGGTATATAGCAGCACACGTACAGTGGCACTATCTGTGCTCAGGTGGTATATAGCAGCACACGTACAGTGGCACTATCTGTGCTCAGGTGGTATATAGCAGCACACGTACAGTGGCACTAACTGCGCTCAGGTGGTACATACCAGCACACGTACAGTGACCCCAAATGCGCTCAGGTGGTATGTCACAGCACACGTACGGTGACCCCAAATGTGCTCAGGTGGTATGTCACAGCACACGTACGGTGACCCAAAATGCGCTCAGGTGGTATGTCGCACATACGGTGACCCCAAATGCGCTCAGGTCAGGCACACGTACGGTGACCCCAAATGCGCTCATTAAACAGCACACGCACAGTCAGAGCGACTGTTTCTGTGCAATTCAATAGCACCACTTGCATACGGTGACAGCCCAAATGCGCTCAGGTGGTATGTCACAGCACACGTGCGGTGACCCCAGTTAATGCGCTCATGTGGTATTAAACAGCACACGCACAGTCAGAGCGACTGCGTTTCTGTGCAATTCAATAGCCCACTTGCATTAACAGCAACTGCCTTTCTGTGCAAATAAATAGCACACGTGCAGTAACAGTTAATGCGTCTATGTGCAATGGACTAACACTTGTACACTAATCTCCGTGCCTAGAGGATCAAGCACAATACTCCTGCCTGAATAGCAGAACTAGCTAGCAGCTATACAGTTTATAAATATATTGAAATATATTGACAACTCTTAGGGATGTCAATATATTCAATACAAACTGTACATTTAACTATACTAACTAGTAGCCTCCCTGATCTATCTATTTATCTATCTATCTATCTATTTATCTATCTATCTATCTATCTGAAAAGACACTGTGGGGTAGATTCACATAGATCAACGGATCTTTTGATCCGCGTGATCTATCTTTTTTGCGATCCGCCTGCGCCAGTTTTTGAGGCAAGTGCTGTATTCAGAAAGCACTTGCCTCGTAAGTTGCCCTGGCGGATCGTAAATCCCCCGGCGGAATGCAAATTCCACGGCTAGGGGGAGTTTACTATTTAAATCATGCGCGTCCCCGCGCCGATCGTACTGCGCATGCGCCGCCGGCTAAATTTCCCAGCGTGCATTGCTTCAAATGACGTCGCAAGGACGTCATTGTTTTCGACGTTAACGCAATTAACGTATGGCCCTATTCCCGAACGACTTACTTAACGACGTAAAAAATTCAAAACTCGACGCGGGAACGACGCCCATACTTAACATAGGATACGCCGCACTTACCCCGCATATAGCAGGGGTAACGATCCGCCGGAAAAAGCCGAACGCAAACGACGTAAAAAAAAAGCGACGGCCAGGCGTTCGTTTCTGAATCGGCGGTTCTCCTCATTTGCATAATAACAGAAGCGCCACCTAGCGGACGGCGGGAGATGGCAGCCTAAGATTCGACAGTGTAACTCACTTACACCAGTCGGCTCTAAGGGAGATCTATGCGGAACCTGATTTGAGGAATCAGCCGCATAGATCCGAGCGTCGGATCTCACAGATACGACGGTGTATCAGTAGATACACCGTCGTATTTCTATGTGAATCTACCCCTGTGTCTCTATCTATCTATCTCTCTCTCTCTCTGTCTGTCTGACTTCTCTCTCTGAAAGCAAGCCGGAACACACTACACAAGGCCGCCCGGGAGGCGGCCTTTTATAGTGTGGGGCGTGTGCTAAAGCCCTGAGCCCTAACTGGCCAAAGCACCCAGGCTTTGGCCAATTAGGTCTCTTCGTTTTTTGGGCGCTGTGATTGGCCAAGTGATTGGGTCATGGTGCATGCTTGGCCAATCATCAGTGCGCAACGCCGCAGTGAATTATGGGCCGTTGCGCGTCATTCGAATTTGGCGCGAATAACCCGATTTGTTCGTTTTCGACAAACAATCGAACGGCCGATGTTCAATGCGAACATGTGAACGCATCGAACGCGAAGCTCATCCCTACTCCAGACACTACGCCTGATGAGGAACCACCTTTTCCCTCACTGGTACCAGTTTTCCCCATCACAATAGGTCCCTTGGATGTACCAACTCCTTTGCCATTGCTCTTGACCACCAAGTTCCCCAGAGCTCAACATCTGTGTATCACAATCATTTTCCAAGAAATTATAAATTTTCATATCCAGGTCATTATTTATAGTAACATTCTGTAATAAGTCACCATTTCTCCACTTACCAATAGTGTTAGTTATCTCTGTGGGCAGTTGTCCTAACAACTGACATTGAACAACGCATGACCCATTCCTAGCAGTACCAATTTTTGCCAGCTCAGACTTTTCCATGTCGCATCGTTTGTTCCTCTCCATTCTATATTTGAGAGTGTCTCCGGGTACCCCAACTGGTACCTCTTGCTGCATCCATATCTGGCCCTTCCCTCCTAGGAGGTGTAACGGGTGAGGCAGTATCCACGCCATTTACTAAACACTGCTCCGCCGTACCTTGGACCCACTAGCAGACATTTCCATCACCACATCAGGCGGAGAGACCTCCGACATCTCCAGCAGCCTCCCAGAGCACCTTCCGTACTGAACCGTACAGGGAACCGGGAGATCAGTTGCCACACTATCAGAAAGCACCGTACTAACCAGTTCCACTGGTGACTAATTTTAACCGGCACAGGTTGCACTACCTGGCTCCATCCATTGGTACCACGCAGCACCACCACCTCCGACTTTAATGGAGGCACCCAGGTATACAAGGACTGTGCTTTCACCAGTTCAAGCAAATCCACTAGCATATCTGTAATTTCTATACACTCCACATCAATATGCCAAACATTTTTGTGGACCTTAACCTTATAAGAGACATGAAGGGGCTCATTTACTGCAGCTTGGGGGTCCGAGACATTTAAAGGGGCCTCCACCTCACTGGAGGTAGCCATCACAGCCGGATGCTCCCCTGGGACACCGTCAGACACATGTCTCCCACTCCTCTCCTCCAACTCAACAATGAGCCTCTGCAAGTCAACTTTTGTTACATTGTCACCTTGACACTTGACATTCAGCGGCTGGGCTGTGAACACCACATCTGCCATGCATGCGCCCTGATCTGGTCCTTCTGACTGGAGGGAAACAACCCCTGCTGGGACCAATGCACCATCAACCATTGGTCGCTCTGCAATCTTCCTGTCTGGCATAGCAGTGGTTGTATTCACACCCCTGTCGCCCAACATCGCCTTGTTTAACATGGCTAGTAATTGTTTGGCCCAATCTGTTGTACTTCCATTATGAGGGCTCAGCAGCACCTCATCACTTGCTGTAGGAGGCACCTGAGATTCTGCATCACACACAGTACCTTTGTCAGCTCTAGATAAATCACATTTTGTCAACATGCTATAAATCTTTGCTAATGCTTCATCAATCAAGGCAGGCTGCAATACACCATCACTACCTTGCTCTGGGAGTGCTAACACACTCAGCTGTGTACCTTCAACTTTGGCCATCTGACTTAACCCCTTACCAACTGGATTACACATAGGGTGAGTGGACTGCTCACACAAACTTTCATTTTTCACAGGTTGTGTTAACCCACCATTCACTTGCACATTTTTAGTACTAGCAGCTTGCACTAACCCATTATCATTACGCGGTACAGTTCCACTCTGTGCCACCAGAGTGACATCGCAGTTGTCCATGACAACCTCCGACTCCAATACATGAAGTTCCCTGGAGATTTCGGGGGACAACTGTGCTGTCTTACCACCAGTTGCTACAGGCAACTGCCCATTTGTGACAACAGCTTTTGCTCTGAAAGAACCTGGGATTTTCCCAACAATAGCAAACTTTTCATTAACAGCAACACTTATAGCATTTTTAGTTTTTTCAGGTTGTTCTAGCCCACTGCCTACTTGAGACTGGCAGACATTAGACACAACACTTGTAGTCATCAACACAGGTTCTATTTGTACTTTAACCCCTGCATTACCACTGGATAGGGAAAAGTCATTCTCAAGTGCACATTTAGTGGCCTCACTAACAGGGGTCACTCTCACATCATCATGGACAGTCTCGTAACCAGTTCTTGTATACCTGCTATTATCAGCAGTCCCAGACATCATTTCATTAAAGACAGTCTTACCCACCGCAGTAGTTGTGGTCACCAATCTTCATTTGAGTACGTTGTCTTAAGAACCAGTCCTCAGCCGCACATTTACTGGCCAACTCCCCCTGGTGGCCACGGGATTAAATCGCAGCAGCCATTTCTGACTCCTTAGCACCCTCTGCAGGCACAACAGAAAACTCTTCCTTGTTGCCAGGGGTGACGGCAAATATATTTTCACAGGAAACTGGCTCAGCATCATTACCTCCAGGTGCACCCCAGAATCTAGGGCAAGACAATATTTCGTGCCCCAGCAGGCCACATTCCAGACATGGAACTAGACGACTTTTCTCCCGTGCGTTTCTCTCCTGATGATTCCCAGCGGGCAAGAACGCACAGGGCTCTTTGTGAGGACGTTGAGGCAAATCTCTCCTGCAGCTCCACCCTTCAGGTACAACTTCCACTCTTGTTGTCATGGGAGATCTCACTCTCCCTGCAGAAATTTGCTGGCGACCCATGATGCGATGGAACTCTCCTCTAAGGAGGATTTCCTCTTTAAACTGGCGGTAGTCATCGTCCATCAAATGGTAAACCGACCGGTACTCTCAGTAATAAGGGTTGCAGCAATTTTGCCCACTGGTCTCTAGGCCATTTCCTCCTTACAGCGACTTTTTCAAATGTTTCCAGAAAGTCTCCAACCTCCTCTGTAGGTAGCATGGGTTGCATGTAATCAGAGGCACAGATCATAGCCCCTTGAACTGCAGCCGACTCTTTACTTTGGTTCCGCTTGAACCACTCATTCACGGTCTCATACACCATTGGCCCCTTTTGACTGGCCCTCCTAGGTGGAGACATCTTCTCAGGCCATGCTGAGCTCACTTCCCCTTTAACTTGATTCAACATGAACTTCTTGTGTTTTGACTGTCGCATCCTTGCAGTCGCATGCACAGCAGCTTGTTACACAGTTCACAGCAGTAAAAAGGGAAAAATAATCTCACAGGTGCACCACCTGTATGCAACACAGTCCAAAATAAACTTCTGCGCAATGCAGTTTGCCTGGCTGCCACACACAGCTAGCAGTAGCTCCTGCTGCGACTCACCATGGAGCAAGGACCCGGATTTCACCGTCTAGATGCCCTCTGAATCCACCACTTGTGATATTGGGGTTGTTTTTCAGTGATTCACTCCAGCCAGGAAGTATGTTTAAGGGCATGGTAGCCCATTTTTATTAAAAAGGCAAAATAAAAGTCCAAACAAGGGTTTCCCACGCAGGGGGTTCTTCTCCATCAAACATACAACAGAAAATGCTAGCCCACCTGGCTCTCTGTAGCAGTACTTCTGCAGCAATACTTTGCACGTTTTCCGGGTCGCCCAGAATCCTCAACATAGATGCTTCCTGTCAGCATCTACAACTCTGCCTCTTGCAGTCACTGTTCTGGATGTCTCCTACAGCCTCAGACTTCTGGAGACCTGCTGTCTCCAACTGGGAGCCATGAGATCTTCCTACACAATGATTATAAAGGGCTGTGCTCACCTGAGCACAGACCCTGCTGGTCATCCACAAGATCTGGAGACAAGATTGGAGATTCCGTCCCACCCAAGACACTATGGAATCTTCATACTACAGAGCCCCATGACAAAGTACCAAAACCTGGAGAAAGTTGCAAAAGCAGTCTTCTCCAGTCCACATCTACGCTCTGTAGTATTGCACCTCTAAAGTGTGCAAACCCTGTGTCTAGTTTACAGTTGAAGTAGCTCCTACTGTTACACCATGATGATTCGAAGCGCTTTTGAAATGTCCCTGCATCCAGGGCACCCTTGCACTAGTTTTCGGAGCAGTACTGCTTAGTGACCATTTTTACAGTACTGGCACCAGGTGTTCTCTGGTTATTATACACGGCCTCCCGGTATGCTAGGGTACTACCCCTCACGTTTATGCGAATACAATTGCGCACAGGAATACCAGATTCAAATGTGGGGGAGATACTTCATAGTTTCCAAAACCAAAAATATAGAAAAACAAAAACAAACAGAATTCTACCTTCACTCTTTCAGCATTAGAAAAAAAATACAATGGGAAAAACATGAGAGCAGCTTGAGAACCTGATACAAAGTTCAAACAAACGGGCATGAGAATTTTAACCATAGTCCCTTCTCTGAGAATCATAAAAACATGTACTACCAACACACTCATCATTACAGCTTTCTAAAGCCATGCCTGAACTACAGCCAAGGTATCTTTATTCTGCGGTTCTCGTACCTCCAAACATCAAAAGTACCCTACAAAGGAATACACCTTTCTATACCCTCTGACCATATATGTCATCCTTTAAGGCAGTGGTTCTCAAACTGGGGTCGGGAACCCCTCGGGGGTCAAATGATAATTTGCCAGGGGTCACCAAATCCTGGGCTGTTCCTGAAGCCTGCACCCCTCTCCTAGCCTTTTTGTGTCTGCCCAGATGGAATGTTCCTGGAGCCCATGACTGCCCACTTGGCCTCTTTACAGCCGCCCATTCAGTTCACGACATGGCTGGGGGGCAGAAAATAGAGGTTCGCGGGAGGGGAGGAGACCCTATCTCCTGATTTCTGCATATGTGTCACTGCTACGTGACACCACAAAGTCGGGAGACACAGTGGGTAACACTACCTGTGATTCTAGTTGCCATTAAAAAGCCCCCACTATAGTTCTTGGATCAGCAGATGACCTTGATCAAGAGCACCTAAAGGTGATCAAAACAACCCCCAAGCATTGCCACTCATCCCATTCCTACCAAGGAGTAAGAGAAGGAATAAAAATAGAGAATACATGAGGGGAGGAAGAAAGACAAAGGGAGAGAAAAAAAAAAAGATGGCTAGAGAGAGATGGGGGGAAAAACAAGAAATTTGGATAGCGAGAGATAAAAGGGAAAGAAAGGAGAACAAAGAGATAGTGGTACATCCTAAAATGTACCATATGAGGTTTTAATACTGTACGAGTGGAGGGGCTCAGGAAGCGCTACATTTCCATGGGTTCGGGGCGCAAATTACTTGTCTTTCCTTGGGTGCTGAACCCACGCTACAAAAATAATTTTACTGTTAGGTGTCCCCACAACTTTATCAAATTTTATCAAGGGGTCGCGGCAATAAAAAGTTTACAACCACTGCTTTAAGGAGTCTCATGTCCAGAGCCTCAAACCCAGACCTCATGTGCAGTGCAGCTGTCTGACTGGTGTGGAGCCTAATTTTTTTCCTCCAACGCATGGACGGCACATTACCCATGATGATTCGAAGCGCTTTTGAAGTGTCCCTGCGTCCAGGGCACCCTTGCGCTAGTTTTCGGAGCAGTACTGCTTAGTGACCATTTTTACAGTACTGGCACCAGGTGTTCTCTGGTTATTATACACGGCCTCCTGGTATGCTAGGGTGCTACCCCTCATGTTTATGCGAATACAATTGCGCACAGGAATACCAATTCTACATCGCCCGACCTGTCTCATGATATACAAGTTGTAAGTACTCCCACTCGCTTACCTGCTGCCACCCATGCATCGTTATTAAATCTAGTCTTGTCCTGATTTGCCCTTGTGTCGTTATATTTTTCAATTGTGCCTTTCTCATATATCTTCCCATCCCTGTTCCATTACCTAGGGTGAAAAAGCTTGTTGGAATTAGTGGGGAATTATACTCCCACTTTTCCCGTCTATATAATCTATCCCATACTTAAAAAACAATTTTAGTTAACTTGTGCGTGTCAGAATTAAGTGTTCTATTTTTAGGTGGTATCCAAATATTTTTCCCTAACTGTGTCTTGTGCAATATGTTTTCCATTTTTACCCATCTCTTATTTGTGTTTGCCCATTCCACTAATCTTGCAATTATTACTGCTGTGTAATATCTTTTAATATCAGGCACCGCCAAGCCTCCTTTCTTTTTTTTTCCTAGATAGGAGCCCGTCGATTACTCTAGGTTTTTAGTTCTGCCAGATATATTTTTAAGAATGATTGTTTTCATAGTTTTAAAAAAAGATTGAGGTATCTCTATCGGTAGCATTTGGAATTTTTATAGAAGTTTTGGTAGGATCACCATTTTAACCACTTAAGACCCGGACCAATACGCTGGCAAATGACCCAAGGGGTTTTTGCGATTCGGCACTGCGTCGCTTTAACAGACAATTGCGCGGTCGTGCGACGTGGCTCCCAAACAAAATTTGCGTCCTTTTTTTCCCACAAATAGAGCTTTCTTTTGGTGGTATTTGATCGCCTCTGCGATTTTTATTTGTTGCACTATATACAAAAATAGAGCGACATTTTTGAAAAAAAACAATATTTTTTACTTTTTGTTATAATAAAAACCAATAAACTAAATTTTAGTCAAACATTTAGGCCAAAATTTATTTAGCCACATGTCTTTAGTAAAAAAAAAATTGCATTAAAAAAAAATTAGCTACCTAGCGGGAACAGCGACACTAATACAGCGATCAGAAAAATGATCGCTTAGTGATGCTGGCAATAGGGAGTGAAAGGGTTAACTAGGGCAGTGATCAAGGGGTTAAAACTTTATTGGGGGGGTGGGGGGGCTATCCTGACACTAACACTAACTGACTGTCACACTGTCTGTCACACTGACACTAAATACAGTAATCATACATGTATGATTACTGCATTCAGTGACACTGTGACAGGGGGGAGGGGGGGCGCGATCGCGGGGGTTAAATGTGTTTTTGTGTGTGTGTAAGTGTGCTGTTGGTGCAGACTTACTTGTTGTGTTGTGATCTCTCCTCAGCGGCGCTTGAAACAAACGCCGAGGGAGAGATCAGATAGCTTCCTCCTTCCTGTGTTTACACAGGAGGAGGAAGTGACAGGGCGGGCGGGCTCGCGCATTGGCTGGGAGCGATCCGGAGGGGGCGGTGAAAACGGATAGCCGCCCCCTCTTGTCGGATCGCTCCTGCAGCCGCGCGGACCGCCGCATGTACGGGGGGGGGGGTCCGATCGGACCCCCGATCCCCCCCAAGGCACCAACGTATATATACGTTGATGTGCCTGTCGGTGCCATTCTGCCGACGTAAATGTACATGCGGCGGTCCTTAAGTGGTTAAGTAAATTTATTCTTCCCATCCACGATAGTTTTTTTTATATCTTCTTTTACTTCATTCAATAATGAAATATAATTGGCATGATATATTTTTTCTATAGTGGGATTTAATTTAATTCTTAGATATGTTAGTGCTTCTGGCTCCCAGGAAAACGTGAATTCCTGTTGTAAAGCTGTTTATTCTTTCCTTTCTATTTCTAAATTTAATATTGTTGTTTTTGTGGGGTTTATCTTAAAGTTTGTGAGCTCACCATAATCCTTCAATTCTTTTATTACATTTGGTAAAGATAACCTTGGTTTAGTTATGTATAGAAGTATGTCGTCCGCAAATGTGGCGACCTTATGTTCTTCTCCAATTCTAACTGCACCTATATCCGCATTTTTCCTAATTTCTTCCAACAATGCTTCCAATACAGTTACATATAGAGCAGGGATCCTCAAACTACGTCCCTCCAGCTGTTGTGGAACTACACATCCCATGAGGCATTGCAAAACTCTGACATTCACAGACATGACTAAGCATGATGGGAATTGTAGTTCCTGAACAGCTGGAGGGCCGTAGTTTGAGGACCCCTGATATAGAGAGTGGTGAAAGCGGACAACCTTGTCTTGTTCCATTCCATCTCAAAAGCGGACGACATACTTCCATTCACTTTTAACCCTTGCCATGGGATGTTTATATAAGTTGCCAATCCATCTCATGAATCTTGGGCCCAACCCTATACTTCGTAACATATCCATCATAACCCCCAGTCTACTCTGTCAAATGCTTTCTCAGCATCAATTGACATGAGCAAGACTGTTTTTTTTTTCTTTTGATCCCTACGCATGAGTAGCATTGTTCTTATACTATTGTCCCTACCCTCCCGACCTGGGGCATACTTGATCTACATTAATTATTTCAGACATCAAATTTTTTAGTCTGTATTTTTGCATACAGTTTTACATGAGAGTTTAATAACACAATAGCGCGATAACTGGAACAGATGGATTCATCTTTCTCTACTTTTGGTATGATTGTAATATCTGCTAAAAGTGATTATTTTCTAATTTCCTAATTTTCTCCAATGTTATTAAAATAGGTACATAATGCTGGTACTAATTAGTCCTGAAATCTTTTATAATATTTTATCATAAAGCCATCCGGGCCTGGACTTTCCCCCCCCCCGGTATATTTTTTAGGGCATTGTTTATTTCTTCTTGTGTTATTGGCCTCTCTAGGAACTCTATATTATCTACTGTTATCTTTGGTAGGTTTACTTCTAGCAAGTATTGTTGTATTTTAAGTTTCCTATTCTTCTCCTCCTACCTTGTTTCTTTATTTCTGATTGAATATAATATTTCTTAAAAATCTTTGCAATTTCATTTGTTTGATATTTCATTTCGCCTTTTTCATTTTTTATATTTTCTATATAATTTAAGTTTTTTTTTCCCCTTGCGATTTTTGCTAGGTTCTTTCCGGGCTTATTTTCCCACCTACAGTGCCTTGCAAAGTATTCGGCCCCCTTGAACTTTGCGACCTTTTGCCACATTTCAGACTTCAAACATAAAGATATAAAACTGTAATTTTTTGTGAAGAATCAACAACAAGTGGGACACAATCATGAAGTGGAACGAAATTTATTGGATATTTCAAACTTTTTTAACAAATAAAAAACTGAAAAATTGGGCGTGCAAAATTATTCAGCCCCTTTACTTTCAGTGCAGCAAACTCTCTCCAGAAGTTCGGTGAGGATCTCTGAATGATCCAATGTTGACCTAAATGACTAATGATGATAAATAGAATCCACCTGTGTGTAATCAAGTCTCCGTATAAATGCACCTGCACTGTGATAGTCTCAGAGGTCCGTTTAAAGCGCAGAGAGCATCATGAAGAATAAGGAACACACCAGGCAGGTCCGAGATACTGTTGTGGAGAAGTTTAAAGCTGGATTTGGATACAAAAAGATTTCCCAATCTTTAAACATCCCAAGGAGCACTGTGCAAGTGATAATATTGAAATGGAAGGAGTATCAGACCACTGCAAATCTACGAAGACCTGGCCGTCCCTCTAAACTTTCAGCTCATACAAGGAGAAGACTGATCAGAGATGCAGCCAAGAGGCCCATGATCACTCTGGATGAACTGCAGAGATCTACAGCTGAGGTGGGAGACTCTGTCCATAGGACAACAATCAGTTGTATACTGCACGAATCTGGCCTTTATGGAAGAGTGGCAAGAAGAAAGCCATTTCTTAAAGATATCCATAAAAAGTGTTGTTTAAAGTTTGCCACAAGCCACCTGGGAGACACACCAAACATGTAGAAGAACGTGTGCAACAATGCAAAACTTTATGTTTGGCGTAAAAGCAACACAACTCATCACCCTGAACACACCATCCCCACTGTCAAACATGGTGGTGGCAGCATCATGGTTTGGGCCTGCTTTTCTTCAGCAGGGACAGGGAAGATGGTTAAAATTGATGGGAAGATGGATGGAGCCAAATACAGGACCATTCTGGAAGAAAACCTGATGGAGTCTGCAAAAGACCTGAGACTGCGACAGGGATGTGTCTTCCAACAAGACAATGATCCAAAACATAAAGCAGAATCTACAATGGAATGGTTCATAAATAAACATATCTAGGTGTTAGAATGGCCAGACCTGAATCCAATCGAGAATCTGTGGAAAGAACTGCTGTTCACAACCTCCAACCTCACTGAGCTCAAGCTGTTTTGCAAGGAGGAATGGGCAAAAATTTCAGTCTCTCGATGTGCAAAACTGATAGAGACATACCCCAAGCGACTTACAGCTGTAATCGCATCAAAAGGTGGCGCTACAAAGTATTAACTTAAGGGGGCTGAATAATTTTGCACGCCCAATTTTTCAGTTTTTTATTTGTTAAAAAAGTTTAAAAATTTCCTATAAATTTCGTTCCACTTCGCAAAGTTCAAGGGGGCCGAATACTTTCGCAAGGCACTGTATATCTTTCTTTAGCCACGTTTTAAAAAACTTGTCTAGTTTCTGACTCCATTAGTTCCCTTAGTTGATTTCTGTTTATCGCTAACCTCTGGTATATTCCCCTAGCTAAGTGTATTTTGTGTAACTGTTCGGCCCTGTACACACAAGGAGACATGTCCGATGGAAACGGTCCGTGGACAAGTTTTAAAGCATGTTTTAAAACTTTTGTCCGCTGCAAACCTGTCCGCTAGGCTGTACACACGATCGAATCTGTCCGCTGAAACTGGTCTGTGGACCAGTTTCAGCGGACATGTTCGATCGTGTGTATGCGGCCTTCCAGATCATGTAGTTCCCCTATTACCCGTTTCCGTATTATTTCCCTTTCTTTTTTTTCCCTGCTCCTATTGATAATAATTTTTCTCTAATATACGCCTTGTGGGCTTCCCAGATTGTAGCCCTTGTAACATCTGGAGTGTCATTGATATTAAAAAATTGTTCTATTTCAACTATTAATTTCTTGCCCACTTCTTCATCCTCTAGAAGTTCTTTGTTTAGCTTCCATGTCCCTTTCCTTTGCTTGTTCAAAGTAGTCATTCACATCCGAACAATTGTGTCGGACACGCAAAAATTGATCTTTCGGTTTATTTTTGATCCAGGATGGATGGTGGCCGCTTTGAATTGATAAATAGCTATTGGGGTCCGTAGTTTTAAAGAATACTTTTAGTTTTTAATAGTTAATAGTTTTTAACAGATTCTCACAGTTCTCTATTGTGACGTCTAGAAAATTGATCAGATGTTTGCTAATGTTATACTTTAAATCGGATGTTATTGTTATTAACATTAAGCTCATCCAAAAAGATTTTTACGTCATTGACCGAACCCTCCCAAATAATTAGGAGGTCATCTATGAACTTACGGTAAAAGATTAACTGGGGTTTGCGATTCCTAAAAATGCACCTGTCCTCCCACTCAGCCATAAACAGGTTGGCTAGACTGGGGGCATACTTAGCCCCCATTGCCACGCCAACCTGTTGTGAGAAGTAGAACCCGTTGAACCAAAAATAATTATGCGTCATACAGAACTCGAGGGCTTGTCCCAAAAACTTTTTTTGCACGTAAGGAATAGGGATGAGCCGAACACCCCTGGGTTCGGTTCGCACCAGAACCTGCGAACAGACCAAAAGTTTGTGTGAACTTTAGAACCCTGTTAAAGTCTATGGGACTCGAACGTTTGAAATCTAAAGTGCTAATTTTAAAGGCTAATATGCAAGTTATTGTCCTAAAAAGTGTTTGGGGACCCGGGTCCTTCCCCAGGGGACATGTATCAATGCAAAAAAAGTTTTAAAAAACAGATGTTTTTTCAGGAGCAGTGATTTTTATAATGCTTAAAGTTAAACAATAAAATTGAAATATTCCTTTAAATTTCGTACCTAGGGGGGTGTATAGTATGCTTGTAAAGTAGCGCTTGTTTCCTGTGCTTAGAACTGTCCCTGCACAAAATGTAATTTCTGAAGGAAAAAAGTCATTTAAAATCACTCACCTTAGGGTCTGGTATGGATAATAAGGGGAACCCTGCGTCAAATAAAAAAAAATGATGTGGGGTTCCCCCCAAATATCCATTCCAGACCCTTCAGGTCTGGTATGGATTTTAAGGGGAACTCCACCCCAATTTTTTTTAAAAAATGCTGTGGACCCCCACACATTTTTTTTTATAAATTACTTTTCTCTGTATTGCCGGGAGCCGACAATTCATTATAGCCACGAGTGATTTTAAATTACTTTTTTTCCTTCAGAAATTACACTTTGTGCAGGGACAGTTCTAAGCATGGGAAACAAGCGCTACTTTACAGGCATACTATACACCCCCTAGGTACGAAATTTAAAGGAATATTTCACTTTTATTGTTTCACTTAAAGGAATTATTAAAATCACTGCTGCCAAAAAAACTGCAGTTTTTAAAACTTTTTTTGCACTGATACATGTCCCCTTGGGCAGGACCCTGGTCCCCAAAAACTTTTTATTACAATAACTTGCATATTAGCCTTTAAAATTAGCACTTTAGATTTCAAATGTTGGAGTCCCTTAGACTTTAACAGAGTTCTAAAGTTCACACGAACTTGCCGCAAACACCCCAAATAGTTCGCTGTTCGGCAAACAGGCAATGTTCGAGTCGAACATGAGTTCTACTCGAACTCGAAGCTCATCCCTAGTAAGGAATATCCTCTCTCTTACTGAGTGCCCAATTAAGTGCCAGTGCAGCATCCTCATGCTTGATGATGGTGTACAAGGATGCTACGTCCGCCGTTACCATGACAATTTCACAATCTGGGTAAATATTCAGATTTTCCAAAGATACCAACAAATCTGTAGTGTCCCTCAGGTAGGCTTTTGTCTCGCATACACTGGGTTGTAGATACTTATCCAGGTACTCTCCTAACCTTGCAATCACAGACCCTATCCCATTCACAATGGGTCATGCTGGGGGTACTGTGGGATGTTTGTGTATTTTGGGAAGTGTATATATCACCGGGATTCGACATACAGATGGTGCTAAATAGGCTTCCTCCTTTGCATTGAGGGCTTTAATTTGGAAGCCCCAATTAACAAGGGAGTCAAGCTGCTGTTTATAAGCTTCAGTGGGGTCTGATCCCAGTCGTTTGTAGGTGGTTCCGATCCCCCAACAATGTGGTTAGTTGGTCCAGATAAAAGGATCTATCTAAGACTACAACCCCTCCCCCCTTATCCGCTGGTCAGACAATGATTTCTTTATTGTTCTCAAGGGCCTCGATACCTTCCTTAATGTAATCCGGATTCACCTTCTTTTTTTGTGGGAGTTCCTCTATGTCATGCAGCACTAGTTGTTTGAAAACCTCTATGTGATGATTGTTAGAGTTCTCAGGACTTGAACAGGGATCGATTTCTTAGGCCACTGTCCACCCTATCAGTGTTACTCGTACTCTTCATTGTACTCTCAACAGGATGACTTCAAAAATATTTTTTCATATTAAGCGTCCTAATGAATTTATGTGTGTCAATGTAGACGTCAAATTTATTCATGGTCTTCCTTGGGGCACATTTAAGGCCCGTGTTTAAAATATTAAGTTCTTTCAGGCTCAAATTGTAGATTCCTGTAGTTAAGTTTTTCTCATTCTTTTCTTTGGATTGTTTGTGTTTTCCGGCTCTACAACCTCTTCTTCTTTTTGGTGGTAGCCAGTACTCCTGTTGGGAGGATATGGTGGGCCATTCCTGTCCCATCCTCTGTTGGTGCTTGATGCCTGATGTTTCCTTTTCGGGGTCCCCCCTCTCCCCCCTCCCCCTTTGTCCTAAAAAAGGTTGGGGTTGATGGTGATTGGGTCCTGGCATTGGATATTGGTACCAATAATGTTTTTCTTGTTGTGGAGGCCGATTAGGAGGATCATCCCGTCCATATTGGTGATTGTTGATATTGATTAGGCTGATAATCATTCCTCTCCTGACGGTATGGTCCAGGTGACTCATATTGGGGTCCTTTAAAGGGGGATCCTTAGTCTGCATTTGGTGTGAGGATCCTTGTTGAGGTCTTTTTGTAGTCCCTTTTTTCTCATGAGGTTTCACACCTTCTTTCTTTGGAAGAGATGGACCTGGTTGTTCATCACATTCATCATCCACACACCCGTTCTCAGATTCTATGTTGCTCTGCCATACATAGATTTTATTATTCTTGAAATCATCAAAATCCTGATTATATTTCTTAACCTTTCTCTTCTGCCATTCTTTATCAGTTTTTTCCAATTTCTTCTTCATATTACTGTTGAATTCCAGCATTAGTGGGGATTCCCCAATTGGTTCTAATGTTGTCTCTATAGCCTTGATTTTCCTTTTCAGGACCAATTCTTGTAGTTCCCTGCCTACTTTGTTAAAAAAGAGTTTCCATCCATCCATGTATTTCTTATCATTTAAACCGTCCTGTGGGGTAACTTTCCATCTAAGACTTCTAAAAATGATGCCTTCTTTGTTATAGTGTTCAAACGTAAACACGTCCCACCATGCTTTAACCTGTTTTTCTAACAGATGATCCAAAGTTTTGAGTAAACGTGGATAATCTTCCTCACACTCAGTCATATCATGATTGGTGGAGAAAATATTCTCGGCGTTTAACTGTCTATTGAACAGATAATTAATTGCCTCCATAGCTGCACGCGGTATATAAAAATTATATGAATAGATACTGTAGGAAAATCTGAATATAAACTGCCCCCTAAGATTAACCTCCGCTGCGTTAGATACTAATGAACCCCTAGCAACTGTTTAAATGAAAAATATGGAAGTAGATATAGGTGAAGTCACTTAGAATGAAGTGTGTACCTATAAACAGCGCTGTGTAATGTGTACAAATCACTAAATGACACTAAACATAAACATAGGTGTAAATTAAACTACCAACATAAATTATTAGTGTAGGAAGTAAATGCAATAATGAACCCGTGCACATAAAGAGTGGTTAAATGAAGAAAAAAAGTCCATATATTCAGGTAATAAATCTTCAAAAATCTTCCACCACACCTCCAGTGTTCAGTGCATCCATCACCCGTCAGAGTGCTTACTCACCAAATAGAGATGCCGCACACTCTCGTGTGTAGGCAAAACAACGTGTAACAACAAATCTCTTCAAAACTCACGATCCAAGGATGATCCACACCATTCCACATAAAGTGAGATAAAAAATAAAGCACAATAGTGTAGTACTGTAACCAAATTTAATACACTAAAATTGCAAACAAAACACTCACAAACGCCCGTGTAAAAACAGCATTGTATCACATCACTTGTCCAGGTAACGCTTCCAAACACACAGAGTGACAGGTCCTCACTGGTTGGCAATTCGGTAACGGCGGACCCCCAATAAACTATGTGAAATCTCACCGCTCTGCAGCTTACATCTGGTGGAAAGGTTGCTGAATAGATGAGTTGTATAGTGGAAGCAAACAAAGAAAACTCCAAACGCCACTCAGGATGCTCAAAAAAAATGTGTCACGCTAGTTCAAACACTCTCTCTTAGGCCACGCCCTGACATGTTTCGTCGTTACCAACTTACTCATGGGATTGGTCACTGAGTGAGTGTGCCTCCCTAAAATAGGAGTATTCGCCTAAGTGGGCCCGCCCCATTGATCAATCGCAGCCGCTCATTCCTCTAGCGACAGGAGTCTCCTCTCATCGTCTCACCGTCAAGGTGGAAGTGATGTCAAACGACGTCAGTCCCTCACATCCAATCGCGTGTACATAACGCCATAACTATGGTCAGACGTCTATCGATGCGCGGTGAGGGCGGAAGTGACGACAACTCACGTCCAAAATATTTTTTAAGTCATCCTGTTGAGAGTACAATGAAGAGTACAAGTAACACTGATAGGGTGGACAGTGGCCTAAGAAATCGATCCCTGTTCAATCCTCAGAACTCTAACAATAATCACATCAAGGTTTTCAAACAACTAGTGCTGCATGACATAGAGGAACTCCCACAAAAAAAGAAGGTGAATCCGAATTACATTAAGGAAGGTATCGAGGCCCTTGAGAACAATAAAGAAATCATTGTCCGACCAGCGGATAAGGGGGGAGGGGTTGTAGTCTTAGATAGATCCTTTTATCTGGACCAACTAACCACATTGTTGGGGGATCGGACCACCTACAAACGACTGGTATAAGACCCCACTGAAGCTTATAAACAGCAGCTCGACTCTCTTGTTAATTGGGGCTTCCAAATTAAAGCCCTCAATGCAAAGGAGGAAGCCTATTTAGCACCATCTGTATGTCGAATCCCGGTGATATATACACTTCCCAAAATACACAAACATCCCACAGTACCCCCAGCATGACCCATTGTGAATGGGATAGGGTCTGTGACTGCAAGGTTAGGAGAGTACCTGGATAAGTATCTACAACCCAGTGTACGTGAGACAAAAGCCTACCTGAGGGACACTACAGATTTGTTGGTATCTTTGGAAAATCAGAATATTCACCCAGATTCTGAAATTGTCATGGTAATGGTGGACAATTCTTGTACACCATCATGAGGATGCTGCACTGGCACTCAATTGGGCACTCAGTAAGAGAGAGGATATTCCTTACGTGCAAAAAAAGTTTTTGGGACAAGCCCTCGAGTTCTGTATGACGCATAATTATTTTTGGTTCAACGGGTTCTACTTCTCACAACAGGTTGGCGTGGCAATGGGGGCTAAGTATGCCCCCAGTCTAGCCAACCTGTTTATGGGAGGACAGGTGCATTTTTAGGAATCGCAAACCCCAGTTAATTTTTTACCGTAGGTTCATAGATGACCTCCTAATTATTTTGGAGGGTTCGGTCAATGACGTAAAAATCTTTTTGGATGAGCTTAATGTTAATAACAATAACATCCGATTAGAGTATAACTTTAGCAAGCATCTGATCACTTTTCTAGACGCCACAATAGAGAACTGTGAGTATCAGTTAAAAACTAAAAGTATTCTTTAAAACTACGGACCGCAATAGCTATTTATCAATTCAAAGCGGCCACCATCCATCCTGGATCAAAAATATAACAAAAGATCAATTTTTGCGTGTCCGACGTAATTATTCGGATGTGAATGACTACTTTGAACAAGCACTTGAACTGAGAAATAGATTTGTCCAGAAGGGGTACGATGAATGAAATTTAGATCTAGTCATCCAACAGGTATCTGAGATTCCAAGGGAGCAAGTGATCAATAAAAAGGCACCTGAGGTGAATAAGGCTCAACATCAGATCAGTTTCTTGTCTGGATTTCATTTTCAGTAGAAAGAGGTTGAAACTATTTTTCGGAAACATTGGCATATATTAACCAAGGATAGACATTTGTCAAATATAATTCCAGATGAACCACTGTTCATATACCGAAGAGCTCCCAATTTTGGGGATTGGATCATACAAAAAATATTGTATCCACCAATTCACCACATTAAAATTGACCTTAAAGGTTTTTTTCCATGTGGGAAGTGTATATGTTGCCGAACTGTGAAGATTCACAATAGAGGAAAAAATTAAGTAGTCAGTACAGATGGCAAAGTGTTTGAGTTAAAGGAATTTACCACCTGTAACTCCTCGTATGTTGTCTACTTATTGTGGTGCCCATGCGGATTACTTTATGTAGGAAGGACAAAAAGACTTCTGCGGGTCCGTATAGCGGAACACCTAGCTAATATAAAGAAAGGGTTTGAGGACCATAGTGTCTCTATGCACTTCAAAAAGAAACACCATCGGGACCCCACGCTTGCTCAATTCTGTGGGTTAGACTGTGTCTACCTGGCATGGAGAGGATCCAATAGAATCAGGGATCTCTCACAGCGTGAGACACAATGGATCTTTTTATTAAAATGTCTCACACCCCGGGGATTAAATATAGAGGTAGACCTCAATTGCTTCATTAATAACTCATAAACATGTTGAATTATGCCCAACTATTAGCCATATGATATTTAGGAACATCTCATCTGACAGGGATTGAGACCTCACACATGACCAGTTACTTTGAGGTATATAATCCACACTATGGGCCAGATTCAGGTAGAGTTACGCTGGAGTATCAGTGATACGCCAGCATAACTCTCACTTTGAGCCGGCTTATCTGTTTTCTGTAGTCAGAAAACAAGATACGCGGGGATTGAGTTCAGATACGAGCGGCGTAATTGTATTTCGCCGTCGTATCGGAACTGCAATTTTAAAATTTACGCCAAGAATATGTAAATCAGCAAGAGACGGAAATTCACGATCGTACGCGGGCCCGACGCAGTGACTTTCCAACGTTTCCGTAAGCGATACGCGGCGTAAAGAAAAACATGCCCCCTAGGTGGAGTATCCTATGTTAAGTATGGCCGTCGTCATCGCGTCAAATGAAAAAAGTTTAGCGCCGTTTGCGTAAAACGTCCGTGAATGGGGATTGACGTCATTGACGTTCACTGACAGAATTTGGAGCATGCGCACTGACAGTCGACGCATGCGCAGTACGTTCGCCGTGGGATCGCGCCTAGTTTAAATAATACACGCCCCCTACGTAAATGACAAACGTTACTCCAAAATAAAGATCCGCTCTCCTACCTGAATCTGGCCCTATGAGTATTCTAATCATTGAGGACTAATACTGTTATCTGGGTCTCCGGCTTCTCACCTTTAGGATATATTAGTGAGGGATTACATTTTAATTTTAATTTTAACTTTATATTTAATTTTATATTTTTATAATTTTACATTTTAATTTTTATTCTATCATTTATCCATGATCGCTTTATACTATGTTATTAAGTGTTATATATACATGTCTTCTGGAATGCAACATTTAAAGAAATTTGTATGGTGTAGCATTGACCTGTTTTTAATGTAGATGTACAATCATTGTTGGGGGCAATTTGGTCACGGGGACACCCGGCCTGATAGACGTTTATGGAACATCACATCGTCAACGCCATTTCCCCTTTAAATTAAATCTTTCTATCTGTTCAACCTGTTTTTGCACCATGGTGTTTTGGGAACAGCTGAGACCTTTTACTTCTACATCAGCAACGGAGTTGACTAATCAGCCGGTTAGCTGCTGACATTACATCTTCTCCGTTTTTTTTCGGTAATAGCCCGGATCACTCACTCACGTCTTATTTGTGAGTTGTCGTCACTTCCGCCCTCACCGCACATCGATAGACGTCTGCCCATAGTTATGGCGGTATGTACAAGCGATTGCATGTGAGGGACTGACGTCGTTTGACGCCACTTCCACCTTGACGGTGAGACGATGGGAGGAGACTCCTGTCGCTAGAGGAATGAGCGGCTGCGATTGATCAATGGGGCGGGCCCACTTAGGCGAATACTCCTATTTTAGGGAGGCACACTCACTCAGTGACCAATCCCATAAGTAAGTCGGTAACGACGAAACATGTCGGGGCGTGGCCTAAGAGAGAGTGTTTGAACTAGCGTGACACATTTTTTGAGCATCCTGAGTGGCGTTTGGAGTTTTCTTTGTTTGCTTCCACTATACAACTCATCTATTCAGCAACCTTTCCACCAGATGTAAGCTGCGGAGCGGTGAGATTTCACATAGTTTATTGGGGGTCCACCGTGACCGAATTGCCAACCAGTGAGGACCTGTCACTCTGTGTGTTTGGAAGCGTTACCTGGACAAGTGATGTGATACAATGCTGTTTTTACACGGGCGTTTGTGAGTGTAACTTCGTTTGAAATTTTAGTGTATTAAATTTGGTTACATTACTACACTATTGTGCTTTATTTTTTATCTCACTTTATGTGGAATGGTGTGGATGATCCTTGGATCATCCTTGGATCGTGAGTTTTGAAGAGATTTGTTGTTACACGTTGTTTTGCCTACACACGAGAGTGTGCGGCATCTCTATTTGGTGAGTGAGCACTCTGTCGGGTGACGGATGCACTGAACACTGGAGGTGTGGTGGAAGAAGATTTTTGAAGATTTATTGCCTGAATATATGGACTTTTTTTCTTCATTTAATCACTCTTTATGTGTACGGGTTCATATTGTATTTACTTCCTACACTATTAATTTATGTTGGTAGTTTAATTTACACCTATGTTTATGTTTAGTGTCATTTAGTGATTTGTACACATTTCACAGCGCTGTTTATAGGTACACACTTCATTCTAAGTGACTTCACCTATATCTACTTCCGTTTTTTTTAAGCACAAAACAGTTGTAACGACCGCCTTTGTATTCTCTAGGGTCTTTGCTAAAAAAGCATATGTAATGTTTTGGGGTTCTATGTAATTTTCTAGCAAAAAATTATGATTTTTACATGTAGGAGAGAAATGTCAGAATTGGCCTGGGTGTTCCAGAACGCCTGATGGTGCTCCCTGCATATTGGGCCTCTGTATATGGCCACAATGTTTAAAAGTCTCACACATGGGGTATCGCCATATTTGGGAGGAATAGCAGAATGTTTTTTGGGGTGTAATTTGTGGTATGCATATGCTGTGTGTGAGAAATAATATGACAGAAACAAGTTTTATTTTTAATTATTTTACAGAATTTTCAGTCGTTTTTCCTTTATAGCGCCAAAAATAAAAAACCCAGAGGTGATCAAATATCACCAAAAGAAAGCTGTATTTGTGTGAAAAAAGGACAAACAATTCAAATGGGTACAATGTTGTATGACTGAGTAATTGTCATTCAAATTGTGAGAGCACCGAAAGCTGAAAATTGGTCTGGTTAGGAAGGGGGTTTAAGTGCCCAGTGGTCAAGTGGTTAAATTAACTTTGTTGTTTTTTATTTTATTTTACATTTCATAAATAGAGTTCAGCGGGCACCTGGATGTTCGGGTTCGGCCGAACTTCAGAAAAAAGTCCGGGTTCGGGACCCGAACTTAACCTGAACCCAAACCTGAACCCCATTGAAGTCAATAGGGACCCACATTTTTGAATACTAAAATGTCTCTAAAAAACGAAGGGAAAGTACTCTGCAATCAATGTGGATAGGGAAACAACTTAAAATTACATAAAATATAATAATCTTGACAAGCAGGAACCTTCCCAAATGATGGGACACTATTCTTTCCACTGATACCAATGATGGGACACTATTCCTCCCACTGATACCAATGATGCGGCACTATTTCTCCCACTGACACAAATGATGGGACACTATTCCTGCCAATGATACCAATGATGGGGCACTATTTCTCCCAATGATACCAATGATGGGGCACTATTTCTCCCACTGACACAAATGATGGGACACTATTCCTCCCAATGATACCAATGATGGGAGACTATTTCTCCCACTGATACCAATGATGCGGCACTATTTCTCCCACTGACACAAATGATGGGACACTATTCCTGCCAATGATACCAATGATGGGACACTATTCCTCCCACTGATACCAATGATGCAGCACTATTTCTCCCACTGACACAAATGATGGGACACTATTCCTCCCAATGATACCAATGATGGGGCACTATTTCTCCCAATGATAACAATGATGGGGCACTATTTCTCCCACTGACACAAATGATGGGACACTATTCCTCCCAATGATACCAATGATGGGAGACTATTTTTCCCACTGATACCAATGATGCGGCACTATTTCTCCCACTGACACAAATGATGGGAAACTATTCCTGCCAATGATACCAATGATGGGAGGACACTATTCCTCCCACTGATACCAATGATGCGGCGCACTATTTCTCTCACTGACACAAATGATGG
Organism: Rana kukunoris; assembly: GCA_029574335.1. Classification (NCBI taxonomy): domain Eukaryota; kingdom Metazoa; phylum Chordata; class Amphibia; order Anura; family Ranidae; genus Rana; species Rana kukunoris. The sequence continues at coordinate 111,844 of JAJQKJ010002698.1, forward strand.
GACACTATTCCTCCTAATGATGGGGCACTATTTCTCCCACTGACACAAATGATGGGACACTATTCTTGCCAATGACACCAATGATGGGACACTATTCCTCCCACTGATACCAATGATGTGGCACAATTTCTCCCACTGACACTAATGATGGGATACTATTCCTGCCAATGATACCAATGATGGGGCACTATTTATTCCACTGACACAAATGATGGGACACTATTCCTGCCAATGATGGGACACTATTCTGGTGCAATAAGATTTGTGAAGTAGGACTGACTCCTAACTAATTCTCTCCCTATAAGCACAATCAGGAACCTTTCCCTACAGTAGCTAATGCAGAGTATCTTACAGGAACATATGCATTGCTGGTGCAATATGCAGAGTATCTGACAGGAACATATGCAGTGCTGGTGCAATATGCAGAGTATCTGACAGGAACATATGCAGTGCTGGTGCAATATGCAGAGTATCTCACAGGAACATATGCAGTTCTGGTGCAATATGCAGAGTATCTCACAGGAACATATGCATTGCTGGTGCAATATGCAGAGTATCTGACAAGAACATATGCAGTGCTGCTGCAATTAGATTTGTGAAGTAGGACTGACTCCTAACTAATTATTTCTCTATAAGCACAATCGGGAACCTTTCCCTAATGTAGCTAATGCTATGTAGATCGATCGCTGAGTATTTTAATTCGATTTCTGAAGCAGGAAAATCCTATCTAAATCTGTTCCTGAGAGCAGCCTTTCCCTACCCTAGCTAAAGCAGAGTGACGAGCTGTGCTGAGTGCCTATATAGAGGCTGAGTCACATGCTGCACTGGCCAATCACAGCCATGCCATTAGTAGGCTGTGATGGCTTCTAGGTCACACAAGTAAAATAAATGCTGATTGGCTGCCCTGCAGCGCACCGTTACATAGCCGAACTCCAAACCCGAACCCAAACGTTTAGCAAATTATTCGGGTTCGTGTCCAAAAAAATCCAAAGTTCAGTATGAACCCGAACTTTACAGTTCGGGTTCGCTCAACCCTATTCATAAACCGTTGTGCTAATATTTTGTGACATAATTTTTTAATTTTTTTAATCGGAACTGCCACCATTTTATTCTCCAAGGTCTTTGCTTTCACACAATATATAATTATTTGGGGGTTTTAACCAATCTTCAGGCCTAAAATGTTTTTTAACCGCTTTCCAACCAGCCGCCGTCGTTATATGGCGGCAGGTTGGCTTCCCTGAGCAAAATCGCCGTAGCTGTATGATGGCCGCTTTAAGGGCTATAGGGGGTGCCCGCAGCGTGACTCCGGAGCCAGTGCGCATAGTGGTGGGCCACAATGTCCACCGGCGACCCGCAATCGCTCCTCAGAGAGACAGAACGGGGGAGCTGTCATTGTAAACAGACAGATCCCAGTTCTGACAGGGGAGAAGAGAGAGATCTGTTGTTCCTAGTGATCAGGAACAGTGTACTCCCAGTCAGTCCCCTCTCCCCACACCTAGGACACACATTTAACCCCTTGATCGCCCCTAGTGTTAACCCCTCTTACCTGCCAGTGACATTTATACAGTAATCAGTGGCTATTTTTAGCTCTAATCGCTGTCAATGGTCCCAAAAAAGTGTCCAAAGTATCCGATCTGTCTGCTGCAATGTCGCAGTCCCAATAAAAAAAAACGCTGATCACCGCCATTACTAGTAGAAACAAAATAAATAAATAAAATGCCATAAATCTATGCCCTATTTTGTAGACGATATAACTTTTGCGCAAACCAATCAATATACGTTTATTGTGAATATTTAGAAGAATATGTATTGGCCTAAACTGAGGAAGAAATGTTTTTATAGCAAAAAAGTAAAAAATATCATTTTTTTTTGGGCAAAATTTCGCACATTTTTTATTTATAGCGCAAAAAAAAAACCATACAGAGATGATCAAATACCACCAAAATAAATCTCTTTTTGTAGGAAGAAAAAAAAAGATAATTTTATTTAGGTACTTCGCATGACCGCGAAATTGTTAGTTAACCGCTTGCCGACCGCCACACACAATTATACGTCGATAGAATGGCATGGCTGAGCAAATAGGCGTATATATACGTCCCCTTTAATTTGTTGGCTGCGTGGTTGCGTGCGAGCTCCGTGATCATGCCCGTGGGACCCACGCACTCGATGTCCGCTGGTTTTCTGGGATCGGGTCACAGAGCTGAAGAACGGGGAGATGTCAGTGTAAACACAAAGGCCCGGATTCACATACATCGGCGCATATATAGGCCAGCGTAGCGCATCTCATTTCCGCTACACCGATGCAACTCAGAGAGGCAAGCATGGTATTCAGAAAGCAAATGCTCCCAACGTTGCGCCAGCGTAACGTAAATTCATAGGCGTAAGCCGGCATAATTCAAAGTAGGAAGGAAGTGGGCGTGATCCATTTAAATGAAGCGTGACCCCATGCAAATAAAGGGCCGAACAAACGGCGCATGCGCCGTGACGTGAACGTTTGTCCCGCACCCCTCTGCGCATGCTCACAACTACCCCCGACGTAACCCCTAAGATACGCCGGCCCACCGCCTACGCCCAGAGCATAAATACGCCCAGACATGCGCTCGTCCGGCGCAAAAGTACATCCTGCTTGTTTCCCCCCCTGAAGCAAGGTACTTTTGTTTTTGAGATGGCTGTTGTTGAGTCTGAGAGGGACAATTGGGGCCTTGGCGTGGCGTTGCTGCTCCCAAGTCCTGCATGGTGGACTTGGGCTAATCCAATGTGAGGTGGATGTGATCGGAAACGGGACGGAAACGGGACTTCAGGATGCCAAATGTGCGCTTCACCATTGCACGGGTGCGTATGTGTGCCGCATTGTATCTTCTCTCTCCTCTGGTTTGAGGATTCCGGTATTGAGTCAGGAGATGGGGCCCAAGTGCATATGCCGAGTCACCTGGAAGGGAAAAGACAGGAGGATGTTAGCCGTGCATATGCCCCTTGTGATGTCTGCATCATAGGGTCGGACAGTCATGCCTGACACCCATGTCACTCACCAACCAGCGAGCTGTCCCTGTACACGTTCTGTTCGAATTCTGTTGGGATGTTGCTTTGACGGTATATGTAGCTGTCGTGGCTAGCCCCGGGGTGTTTGGCACGGACGTGCCATATGAGGCATTGGGCATCAGCTAGCACCTGTACGTTGATGGAATGCCACTGCTTATAATTGCGCTATATGTGCTCTGTGGCATGGGGGTGCCTTAGTGCCACATGTGTGCAATCAATGGCCCCGATGGTGCGTGGGAATCCGGCAATTCTGTAGAAATCCTGCATTGCCTTCTGCCACAGATGCTCATGAATGAATGAATGAATGAATGAATGAAAAACTTATATAGCGCGGCACATGCGAACTGAATCGCCTCTGGGCGCATGTTGTTTCTGTCTCTCTGGTCATCAAAAGAGCAGAGTTTTTATCTGTCTTCTGAAGGTCAGGTGGTTTTCCTCCAACCGAATGCTGGTTGGTAAAGCATTCCATAGTCTGGGACCTTGGAAAGCAAACCTTCTTTCTCCTTTGGACTTGTATCTGGCTTTGGGTATCTTGACCAGATTTTGGTCGGTGGATCGCAGAATGCGACTGGGGTTGTGGACTTCTATCTTTTCGCATAGATATTGCAGAGCCTTCCCATGGATGCACTTATGTGTCAGACAGAGTGCTTTGAAGGCAATTGTGTCTTTTACTGGCAGCCAGTGAAGGGTTCTCAGAGAAGGTGAGATTGATTCCCATGGTTTTTTCCCAGTCACCAGTCTGGCGGCCGTATTTTGAACGACTTGCAGACGAGTGATTTGGTACTTGGGGAGTCCGAGGTAAAGGGCATTTGCATAGTCTAGTCTGGAATTCACAATTGTTCCCACCACGACTGCTACGTCTTCTTTGGGGATAAAAGGAATTAGTCTGCGTAGTAGGCGCAGCAGATGGTGTGATCCGCTGACTACTGACCCTATTTGTGCGTCCATTGTCATGTTGGTGTCAAAGATGACTCCAAGACTTTTGACTTTGGAGCTAGGGGTGATGATCTGGCCCAGAATGGGGGTAGGTGACCAGGTTGTTGCAGGTTGACTCTTGCGACTGGCATGAAACAGAAGAAGTTCTGTTTTGGAGCTGTTGAGTTTAAGATAACTCTTTGTCATCCAGTTTTCTATCAAAGAGAGACAATTCTCTAAACTGAGATGATGATCCTTTTTGTTGCAGATGCGAAAGTACAGTTGCGTGTCGTCTGCATAGGAGTGGTAAAGCAGCTGTTGGCTACTGATGATTTCGAAGAGAGGGCGAAGATATATGTTGAAGAGCACCGGTGACAGGGGTGATCCTTGAGGGACTCCACATGACACCGTGCGTTTTTTGGAAGTAAAAGGTCCTAATTTCACTGTTTGTGATCGGTTTTCCAAAAAGGAGGAGAACCATGATAGATCACGTTCTGCGACTTTGGCTACTTCAGTCAATCGAGTCAGTAGTAGTTTGTGGTCTACTGTATCGAAGGCTGCACTTAGGTCCAACAGAACCAGGAGACAAGATTCTCCTTCGTCTGCGGCCTCAAGTGCGTCGTCGCGTATTTTCAGCAATGCTGTTTCTGTCCCGTGTCCGGGACGGAAACCGGATTGAAATGGATCAAGTAGATTATGGGTATCCAAATGCTGTTGCAGCTGTTGTACCACTGCTTTCTCCATTATCTTTGAGAGGACGTTTAGGCCTGTTATGGGACGGCGGTGAGTTGGATCTTTGGGGTCAAGATGGGCTGGATAGTGCCCTCTTTCAGCAGGGAGGGCACTATGCCTTCCCTAAATGACTGGTTTATAAGCTGCATGATAGGTGGTGCCAGGATGTCGGCGCATTCCTTCAGCAGTTTAGTTGGGATAATATCAGTATTTGAACACCTGTCTATAAGCTAGAATTCTGACCCTCAAAGACCTGTTAGTCTGCCTTTAAAATGTCCACCTCCACTCCATTTATTATCCTAAATTAGATGCACCTGTTTGAGGTCATTAGCTGCATAAAGACACCTGTCCACCCCATACAATCAGTAAGAATCCATCTACTAACATGGCCAAGACCAAAGAGCTGTCCAAAGACACTAGAGACAAAATTGTACACCTCCACAAGGCTGGAAAGGGCTACGGGGAAATTGCCAAGCAGCTTGGTGAAAAACGGTCCACTGTTGGAGCAATCATTAGAAAATGGAAGAAGCTAAACATGACTGTCAATCTCCCTCGCACTGGGGCTCCATGCAAAATCTCACCTCGTGGGGTCTCAATGATCCTAAGAAAGGTGAGAAATCAGCCCAGGACTACACGGGAGGAGCTGGTCAATGACCTGAAAAGAGCTGGGACCACCGTTTCCAAGGTTACTGTTGGTAATACACTTAGGCCTCATACACACGAGGCAATTCATTTGTTCAAATCGGTCGGACCGACCGATTTGAACAAATCTGTCTCTTTGGATTTTGGTTTGCTCGCGTGTACACACGAGCAAACCAAAATCCCCGCCAGCAGACGGCGTGCTGACGTGTCGGTGACGTGGCGGTGACGTTGACGCCGCCACGTCACCGCACCAGGAAGTAAAACACTTCCGCGCATGCGCCGAATCCATTCTGTGCCGGTGCGAGACGACATGTCTGCTGGTAAGTGTA
>JAJQKJ010002698.1:120000-180981 GCA_029574335.1 Rana kukunoris
AGATAGATAGATAGATAGATAGATAGATAGATAGATAGAGATATACAGATATATATATAGATATAGATATACAGATAGATAGATAGATAGATAGATAGATAGATAGATAGATAGATAGATAGATAGATAGATAGATAGATAGATAGATAGATAGAGATATACAGATATATATATTTTGGCTTACCTGAAAAACAATAATAAAACAATGCTTGTGTATCAACACACATGCGATATTGCATTGCTTTTAAAGCAGAAGTCTCACCAGAAACTTTTTGTGTTCTTCCTGTCCCCCAGGGGGCAAAGTGTATGTACTGTACCTTGTCCCATATTGATAGGTGCTGCGAATGCCAAGCTAGTGTGGTGGACAACTGCTCAGAAGGAGACAAATTTTTAATAAGCTCAATGGCAGTACACACAAAATTTGGATTTTTAGAACAGCTTACCTGTAAAATCCTTTTCTTGGAGTACATCATGGGACACAGAGTAGCCATAGTAATTACTATGTGGGTTATACACGGTTATACACCAACTATAGGCACATGGACACTGGCACACTTAAAAAACAGGAAGTCCCCCTCTATATAACCCTTCCCATACAGGGAGTACCTCAGTTTTGTAGCCAAGAAATATACCTATATTACAACAAGGGGGGAGGGACCTCTGTGCCCCATAATGTACTCCAAGTAATGTTTTTTACAGGTAAGCTATTATAAAAATCCTAATTTCTCTTTCGTTCATGGACAGACACAGCTCCAAATATTCTTGACAGTAGGGTTATGTTCCGTCTATCAGGAAAGGAGGAAAGGACTAGGCAGACATGTTAAACAGTTAAAAAACATGTAACACAGCAAAGCTGAACAGCACCGCCCAGGGGGCGGGCCCTCTAGTCATAACCCCTCACCCAGCAGCTCAGTTTTTTCTGCCTAGCATAGGAGAAGGACCTGGCTCCCTAGGGGCCCATTGGTCCTGGAGAACTTTTTTTTTTATCCTAAGATCTACTATCAACTGCCGGCTGGGTGACAGGCTGGATAATATAGATCCTTGTAGTCTTCCCAGTCCTGCCATTGAGCGCCAGCAGACCTTTAACTACATGCGGGGTCTGCCATACCCCATTTCTCCAGGGCTCACTTATGACTGTGGAAGAAAAATAAGTGCAGCGCTGGTGAGGATAAATTTGCGTGAAGCAATGTAGATCAGTCCCATTCAAATGGGTGACATTGTAATGGTGTAGTCCAAAAACACAATAACAGGAAAATATATATAAAGGGTGGTGAAACCCTATAAGTGCAAACGGTGGAGTGTAAAATGTAAATTACAAAGCAAGTCCTTCAAGTCAAAGCAGACAAGTCTTCATATGGAACACTCCTATCCACCGCTCCTGTGTTACTGGAGAATCTGATGGTATACGTGATCCACTTGGATGGGCATACAGGATAACCAAACAGATATATGAAAAAGGATGGGTACTCTTACCACAAATGTTGGACACATATGCCGGAAGCACTGTGTCAGATGCGCTTGTAAGAGCTCCTCGGATGGACGGCTCTATGAGGGGTAATGATTCCAAAGAATGTGGATCTTTCCCAGGGATCACAGGGTCCAAGATGGAGAGTGGTTCCAAGTTTTCAGATGGAGCAACACATCTGTGTGCAATGCACTCCTCACTTCTGTGCAATGTACTCTTCATACCATCTGTGTGCAATGTACTCCTCTCCAGCTGTGTGCAATGCACTTCTTTCACACCCACTCTGTGCAGTATACTCCTCTCCTCACCATCTGTGTGCAATGGAGAGGAGTATACTGCACAGAGTGGGTGTGAAAGAAGTGCATTGCACACAGCTGGAGAGGAGTACATTGCACACAGATGGTATGAAGAGGAGTACATTGCACAGAAGTGAGGAGTGCATTGCACACAGATGTGTTGCTCCATCTAAAAACTTGGAACCACTCTCCATCTTGGACCCTGTGATCCCTGGGAAAGATCCACAATCTTTGGAATCATTACCCCTCATAGAGCCGTCCATCCGAGGAGCTCTTACAAGCGCATCTGACACAGTGCTTCCGGCATATGTGTCCAACATTTGTGGTAAGAGTACCCATCCTTTTTCATATATCTGTTTGGTTATCCTGTATGCCCATCCAAGTGGATCACGTATACCATCAGATTCTCCAGTAACACAGGAGCGGTGGATAGGAGTGTTCCATATGAAGACTTGTCTGCTTTGACTTGAAGGACTTGCTTTGTAATTTACATTTTACACTCCACCGTTTGCACTTATAGGGTTTCACCACCCTTTATATATATTTTCCTGTTATTGTGTTTTTGGACTACACCATTACAATGTCACCCATTTGAATGGGACTGGTCTACATTGCTTCACGCAAATTTATGCTCACCAGCGCTGCACTTATTTTTCTTCCATTGTCTACTTACAGGGTGTTTCACTGTTAGTGCTGGCTGCTTCTTTTTTCTTTTTTACATTCTTAGCAGCGCAACTTTATTTTGTTTTAATTGCTCTCACTTATGACTGGGCTACTGGTGTGCGTGTCATGGTGGGCCATGGCCGACAGCCACTCCATACTGCTTGGTGGTAGGTCTGTCAGGACGGGTAAGTAAGGTTCCTCCTGTCCTGGCAGGGTGGAGCAGCTGCGTATTCCTGGGGTAGTCGTTTAGGGAGTCTCTCGCCCTCCCTTTCCTCTCTCCCCGTCTCTTCCCTCCTCCCCATGCATTGCTGGGACTGCTGTTTACCGGGGGTCCCTAGAGGGGGGCTCCAGGTCCTGAAAAAACGGTGTGGGTGGTCTGCCATAAGGAGGGCCTCTGCTTGGAGACCTGGCATTTTGCAGCCTTTCTTTTACCTCAGAATCGCGCCAGCACCATTTTTTTGTAGCCGCACTGTATCTATTGGTATACAGTTGGTGACCATTTTCTTGTAGCCACGCTGTTTCTAACACAAATTACAGCCATCAGGCATTTTCTTGTGGCTTATGCTCTTTTTTGATGAGGCAAGCGGCGTAGGTTTAGTTGTTCTTGTAGGTTTAGCACTGGTTTTGGTCTCTAGCGCTGAAAATTGTCATTCTAAACGGCAGATCACCTCAGAGACACCTCAGGCACACACTGTGCAGGGAGATAGAGCGGACCGCAGCGTTGAGCAGTGCCCGGGTCAGGGTGGTGAGTTGCTCTGGGATATACCCCTCGGTCTGTAGCAGCAAGGAGGGTGGGCTTTTTTTAGTGTATCTTGACTTAGCTCCTGAGAGGCTGTCAGGTGAGCGAGGTCAGCATGGCATCAGAGGCTTGTGCTTCTTCCCCAGAAATTACTGTGATAGCAACTGGTCCCCCAGCACCTGCACTACCTGTGGACGCTTTGTCTGCGGTCCTGGAGTCCTTTGTTGCTAGGGTGGAAGCGGTGTGTGGGCGTAAGGGGGGTAAAAAGCACCCCCTCCCCCCACCATCATCTGAGGAAAGCTCTGATTCAGACTCGGGCCTGGTCGTGGCACAGGGCCCCTGTTCTGATGTGTCAGAGGATGCGGACCAGGTTCTTCAGACAGTGAGGAAGACTCTGTGTCCGGGGCAGCACAGGAAAAGGTGCTTGTTGGAGCACTTATTAACGCAGTGCGGGAAACCCACAAATTGGAGGATGCGACTGGGGCATCTACTGAGGTGCCGTTCCATTTTGGGTCCCGTAAGTCGACCCCCACTGCTAAAGTTTTTCCTTACGTGACTTATTTTGATAAGTTTATAGACAAGGAATGGGAACAACCGCAGAGGACCTTTGCGGTCCCAAAATGCACGGCGCTCCGTTACCAATTTGAGCAAAGCCTTTTGAAAAAGTGGGCATCTCCCCCGGTTGTGGACCTCTGGTGTCTAGGTTGAACACGTTCACCACAATTCAGGTAGAGGGAACCCCTGCGTTCAAGGATCCTACTGATAGGAGGTCCGAAGCGGTGGCCCAGTCCATGTTCACCATGCTGGGATCAGCATTGCGACCAGTATTGGCCACGGCCCTGGTGTCACAGACTCTTACTGAGTGGGCAAAATTGTTGCACCGCGAGTTGGAGAAGCAACAGACTTCCCCAGTCTGTGTGGAGTTGGCCGACCAGTTGATGCATGTCCTTAAGTACGTCTGCGATGCAGCCTTGGATACAGCTCCCTTGCTCTCCAGAGCCTCAGTATCTGCTGTGGTACTACGTCACCTGATTTGGTTAAAATGCTGGTCCACGGACCAGATTTCCAAAAAGGCTCAGGCGGATATACCCTTCCAGGGTTAGAGGCTATTTGGAGCCTCGCTGGATGACATTATTAAGAATGCCACTGGGGGTAAGAGCACGTTACTTCCACAATCCAGAAAAGGTTAGGAGCCAGAGCCCTCCTTTTCTGCTCAGAAGCAGTATTTTCGTTCCCAGGCTGACAAGGGGCCAGCTGAGGGACAAAAGCGTCCCTGGATTCACAAGTGAAACAAGCATGCAAACAAATCTGTGACAGCATGAAGATTAGCCTCTGCCCAACTCTCGGATGGGATGTCGCCTTTGCGAGTTTGCAGCTCGATAGACCTCCCTGCTTCCCGACCAGTTGGTTTGCGAAGTGGTTTCATCAGGGTATAAGATAGAGTTTCTTTCTTGTCCACCAAACAGATTCTTTCCCTCAAACCTTCATCTTCTTCCGACTCACCAGAACACCCTATTGGGGGCAGTGCAGGACCTACTGAGGCGCAGGGTAATAGTACCTGTGCCGCTGCCGGAAAGGTTTCAGGGATTCTACTCCAATCTGTTTGTAGTCTTGAAAAAGGACGGGGTCCGTCCAATCCTAAATTTTAAGCCCCTCAACGTCTTTGTGAGGGAACGAAAATTCAGGATTGAATCCGTTTGCTCTGTGGTCGCTGCACTCAATCCTGGGGATTTTCTGGCATCCTGGAACATCAAACACGCATACTTTCATGTCCCCATATATTCCAGGAATCAGAGGTTTCTGCGGTCGGGGACAACCACTACCAGTTTGTGGCTCTCCCGTTTGGCCTGGCATCAGCACCAAGGTGCTCGCTCCGATTCTGGCCTTGCGGAGACAGCGAGCAATCGCTATCGTGGGCTACTTGGATGATCTCCTGCTCACTTTGGGCTCAGAATTAGAGGAGGATGTGGCGATCGCCAGCAGACTCTTCAAGAGTTTGGTTGAGTGTTGAACCTATAGAAGTCGGTGTTGGTGCCGACTCAGCGCTTGGAGTACCTGGGCTTAATTCTGGACTCCTCATAGGGGAGAGTTTACCTCCCCTTGGAGAAGTTGCAGACTGTTCGGTAGAAGGTGAAGCTGTTGGCATCCCGCAGGTGGTCGACACTGCACTTCTGCATGCGAGTCCTGGGTCTCATGGTGGCCACCTTTGCGGCGGTACTGTATGCTCAATTCCACACTTGTGTCCAGCAGAAGGAAATCCTGTCCAAATGGGACAAGTCTCCGTTGTCCCTGGATGGTCAAATCTGGGTGAGTGAACTAGTCATGGCTTCCCTGGTATGGTGGCTGAGATCTCTGGCCCTTCAGTCCGGGAAGTCATTACTTCTTTTTCGCTGGATGGTGATCACGATGGACGCCAGCCTGACCAGCTGGGGTGTTTAGTCAACACAGGGTCAATGGACGCAGCAGGAATCCTGTCTGCCTATTAATGTGTTGGAACATCAGGCGATCAGACTGTGCCTCTCCACATGGTCTCTGAGGCTTCAGGGACGTCCAGTCAGGATCCAGTCGGACACTGCCACGGCGGTGGCGTATGTCAACCATCATAGAGGAACAAGAAGCTTGGCTGCAGCATTGGAGGTCGCTCACATCCTTTGGTGGGCAGAACGGAGTGTGCCGGCCCTGTCGGCCTTATATATTCCCGGCATAGAAAACTGGCAAGCAGACTACCTAAGTCACCAGATGTTGGACCAAGGAGAATGGTCACTACACCCAAATGAGTTTTGGCTACTTTGTCTGGAGATGGGGCACGCCCTTGGTACCTTCAATCAGAAGGTATTGAGGTTTGTGGCTAGGTCCAAAGATCCCTGGGCAGACACGACAGACGTGTTGGTGGCTCCGTGGGGACAGTATCAGCCGATATATACTTCCCCCCGCTGAAGCGTCTTCTTCGTCTGCTTCGCAGAGTGGAAACCAAAGGGATCCCGGTGATTCTAATTGCTGGATTTAACGTCGCTGGATTTAACGGCATGGCTGTTGAAAGTCAGGTACTGAGGGACCAGGTTCTGTCTGACTCGGTAATTGCACAGAAGTCATCTTCTCGGAAGATCTATCATCGCACATGAAATCCTACATCTTCATGTGTGAGGAGATGGAGTGGCACCCATGGGCTTATTCGGTTTCCAGGATCCTGCTGTTTTTACAGCATGGGGTGGATCAAAAACTTGCCCTAAGCACCATAAAGGGGTAGATTTCAGCCTTGGCCATGTTCTTTCAATGACCCTTGGCGGCTCATCCACTGGTAAGAATGTTTGTGCAAGGGGTTCGACATGTGGCCCCTCTGGTTCGTCCACCACTACCCCCGTGGGATTTGAATCTGGTGCTCTCGGCACTTCAGAAACCTCCGTTTGAGAACACAAGAGAGATTCCCTCTTTGACACTCTTTCAGAAGGTGGCCTTTCTGGTGGCTATTACATCAGTCAGGAGGGTTTCTGAATTGGCAGCCTTGTCTTGCAAGTTCCCCTACTTGATTCTCCACAAGGATAAAGCAGTGTTACGTCTGCAGCCTTCCTTTCTTCTGAAGGTTGTTTTGGCCTTTCATCTTAATGAGGACATAGTGCTTCCATCCCTGTGTCCTTGGCCGTGGCATCCCTAAAGGGTTGCTGTACATTCCTTTGATGTGGTCTGAGCACTGCGAGTATATCTCTCTGCTACGGCTCCGTTTCGGAGGTCAGACTCACTGTTTGTATCGAAAGAAGGGCCTGACGGTCTCGTCGGCCACCATTTCTTGGTGGATCAGACAGATCGTCTTATGCCCTACAGGGGCAGGCACCTCCCTTTCCTGTCACGGCACATTCAACCAGGGCAATAGGTGCTTCCTGGGCATTCCGACATCAAGCGTCTGTCTCACAGGTGTGTAAGGCGGCGACCTGATCGTCCGCTCACACCTTCACAAAATTTTACAAGGTTGATGTGCATGCATCTGCGGATGCTTGCTTCGGCCGCAAAGTTTTGCAGGCGGCTGTTTACGGTTGCAACTCTTTCATTGAGGAGCACTGTTTTCTGCATTACATGTTTTTTAACTGTTCAACATGTCTGCCTAGTCCTCTCCTGATAGACGGAACATAAGCCTACTGTCAAGAATATATGGAGCTGTGTCCGTCAATGAACAAAAGTGAAAATAGGATTTTTATAACAGCTTACCTGTAAAATCCTTTTCTTGGAGTACATTATGGGACACAGAGGTCCCTTCCCTCTTGTTGGGATATAGGTATATTGCTTGGCTTCAAAACTGAAGTACTCCCTGTATGGGAGGGGTTTTATAGAGGGGGACTTCCTGTTTTTTAAGTGTACCAGTGTCCATGCACCTATAGGCGGTGTATAACCCACATAGTAATTACTATGGCTACTCTGTGTCCCATGATGTACGTGGATTTTACGGTGAGTACAAAAATTCTATTTTCTTTATCGTACATCACAGGACACAGAGAAGCCATAGTAATTACTATGTGGGATGTCCCAAAGCAATGTCATCTGAGGGGAGGGAGACACAAATAATGCAGGCCATCATCAGACGAGAGAATCTAAACTGCTGCCTGCAGAACACTGCGACCAAAGGCGGCATCTTCCTGCCATCTTACATCCACCTGATAGAATTTTGTGAACATATGCACTGATGACCAAGTTGCATCTTTGCAGACCTGAGTCATAGAAGCCTGGTGATGCACTGCCCAAGAAGCACTGACTGCCCTGGTAGAGTGCACCCTTTACTGGAAAGGGTGCAACTTTCCTTTTTAGGCCACCGGCCTGAGTAATAACTTGATGAATCCATCTTAAAATAGTCGATTTTGCGGCTGCCTGCCCCTTACTGGGGCCATCTGGCAGCACAAACAAAACATCAGTTTTCCTTATTTGAGCTGTTGCCTCCAGATAGGCCTTCACTGCCCTTACCACATCGAGAGAGTGTAAAAGTCTTTCTTCTGCAGAACGAGGCTGTGGAAAAAATGAAGGCATGACCACGTCTTGGTTTAGATGAAACCCAGGCACATGCTCCTCTGCCCAGACCAAAATATGATTCATCTCCCTCTGAGCTGCACGGCTTCTGGTGCCCCCTTGTTAATTGATATATGCCACTGCTGTGGCCTTGTCAGACTGTATCCTGATGAGACAGCCCCGCAACCTGTATGTCCAGGCTATTAGCGCTAGACGCCCTGCCCGAATCTCTATAAAGTTGATAGGCAGGGTCCTTTTGGATATTGACCACTTCCCTTAGACAGTTGTTTCTTCCAGGACTGCACTTCAACTTAAGAGGCTGGCATCCGTTGTTACTCTCTTCCAGGTAACCAGCATAAAGGATTTTTCCTTCAGCAGATTTTTGGTTATCAGCCACCAATTGAGACTCTAGAATACCCCCAGGGACAGACACATTGGATCATTCAAGGTCTAGGTATCTTTGTCCCAAACAGATAGAAAGCTGCTTTGTAGTAGTCTTTAACCACTTAAGACCCGGACCATTATGCAGGTTAAGGACCTCGTCCCTTTTTGCGATTCGGCACTGCGTCGCTTTAACTGACAATTGCGCGGCTGTGCGACGTGGCTTCCAAACAAAATTGGCGTCCTTTTTTTTCCTACAAATAGAGCTTTCTTTTGGTGGTATTTGATCACCTTGTGCGTTTTTAAATTTTTTGTGCTATAAACAAAAATAGAGCGACAATTTTGAAAAAAAAAACAATATTTTTTTACTTTTTGCTATAATAAACATCCCCCAAAAAATATTTTTTTTCCTCAGTTTAGGCCGATACGTATTCTACCTATTTTTGGTAAAAGAAAATCGCAAGAAGCGTTTATCGATTGGTTTGAGCAAAATCATGGCGTTTACAAAATAGGGGATAGTTTTATTGCCTTTTAATTAATAAAAAAAATGTTACTACTAAGGGTGGCAATCAGCGATTTTTATCGTGACTGCGACATTATGGCGGACACATCGGACAATTTTGACACATTTTTGGGACCATTGTCATTTTCACAGCAAAAAGTGCTATAAAAATGCAGTTTACTGTGAAAATGACAATTGCAGTTTAGGAGTTAACCACTAGGGGAGTGCTGTAGGGTTTCAGTGTGACCTCATATGTGTTTCTAACTGTAGGGGGGCAGGGCTGGACATGTGACGTCATTGATCGTCTTTCCCTATATCAGGGAACAGACGATCAATGACACTGCCACAACGAAGAACAGGGAAGGTGTGTTTGCACACACCTCTCCCCATTCCTCAGCTCCGGTGAGCGATCGCTGGACACTGGTGGCGATCGCGTCCGCAGTTCCCGCGGTCACGGAGCTTCGGACCGGGTCCCGAGCGCTCCGGCAGCGGCGCGCTCACGACCCCACGGCTGGGATTAAGGAGACACATACAGGTACGTGATTGCCAGCCATGCCATTCTGCCGACGTATATCGGTGTGAAGGGGTCCTTAAGTGGTTAATGAAACTGGGCATTGTGCACTGCTTCGAATGATGCCACCATCTTTCCGATTACCTCATACAGAGATGGATGGAAGGATCCTTCCTTGTCCTGACCACCCGGACCAGCTCCCTTATAGCGTTAACTTTTGCTTTAGGAAAAAACACCCTTTTTTGGGCTGTGTCTATGACTAGACCTAAATACTCCAGCCTTGTTACCGGATGTAACACGCCCTGGTTCAATCACGCCACTGACTGATCTATCAGCAACAGGTCATCCAAGTAAGCCATTACTACTATACCCTGGCATCTTGCTAGTACAGGGGCCAGGACCTTTGTAAATACTCGGGGAGCAGTGGCCAGCCCGAAGGGTAAAACCACCAATTACAAGTGGCACTGTTCTGGTGAGCGGGAAATATTGGCACATGCAGATATGCATCTTTGATGTCTATTGATGCTGACCAGGTGAAATTTCAGCTTGTGGCACTGCGTCACTTTAACTGACAATTGCGCAGTCGTGCGACGTGGCTCCCAAACAAGATTGACGTCGTTTTTTCCCCACAAATAGAGCTTTCTTTTGGTGGTATTTGATCGCCTCTGCGGTTTTTATTTTTTGCGCTATAAACAAAAATAGAGCGACAATTTTGAAAAAAAAAAACAATATTTTTTACTTGTTGCTGTATTAAATATCCAAAATAAAAAAATAAAATAAAAAAAAATTCTCAGTCTAGGCGATACGTATTCTTCTACATATTTTTGGTAAAAAAAAATAAAAAAATCGCAATAAGCATCTGGTTTGCGCAAAAGTTATCGCGCTTACAAAATAGGGGACAGAATTATTATTATTATTTTTTTTTACTACTAATGGTGACGATCAGCATTTTTTTCATGACTGCGACATTATGGTGGAGACATCGGACACTTTTAAAACATTTTTGGCGCCATTCACATTTATACAGCGATCAATGCTATAAATCAGCACTAATAACTGTATAAATGTGACTGGCATTGAATGGGTTAACACTAGAGGGTGAGGAAGGGGTTAATGTGTACCCTGAATTGTGTTCTAACTGTGGGGGGAGGGGGGTGACTGGGGGAGGTGACCGATGCTGTGTCCCTATGTACAAGGGACACAGATCGGTCTCCTCTCTCCCCTGACAGGACATGGATCTCTGTGTTTACACACAGAGATCCACGTCTTGTCTCTGTAGCCGCCAATCCCGAGTGCCTGGTGGACATCACAGCCGCCAGGCACGCGCATCGGCATGTCAGCGATGCGGCGGGTGCGCTCGCCCCCCAGTGGCCTGGCGGAGCGCAGGCCGTAAAAACACGGCCAGTTAGAGATTTAGAACCACCCTGTGGCCGTACAAAGTCGTATGGCCGTCGGGTAGTGGTTAAAGTCTAGAATGGGTCTGACATTTCCATTCGGTTTTGGCACCGTGAAGAGATTTGAGTAGAACACCATTCCATGTTTCTCTGATGAGGTCTCTATGATTACTCCTTGAGACATCAACTGGTCTAGCGCTAGAAATAAAGACCTTATTTTCCCTGGATTCTTGGGAACATTGGAACTCAAAAAATTATCCAGAGTAAACTTCTGAAACACTAGTTTGTAGCTTAGGGATGACCCATCTGTCTAGGATCTCCTCCTGCCAGCCCCCTGAAAACCACAAAAGTCTTCTCCCCACTCTATTGAGTGGGGGCGAACCTTCATAAGAAGGTCTTGGGATTCTGTTTTGCAGGTCTTTTCCCCCAGGACTTCTTCGGGCCCTGTGCTTGGCCCTGAGTCCTACCCTTTGACCCTGACGGCAGAGGCCATTGCGACTTCCTGGAGGCTGAGGGTCCTGGCACTGGAGAGGAAGCCCTTTTGTATGAAGGACGCTTACTTCTCTTCTTGATCAGCAGAAGGGTACTTTTACCACTTGAATTTTTTTGGATATAGTTATTCAAATCCTCCCCAAACAACTGTTATCCATGAAAGGGAAAACTAGGCAATAGCTTTTTACATCGTAATTCAGCTGACCAATGTTTTAGCCACAGAATTCTACGCATGTGCACCAATAGAAGAGCCAGACTAGATGATTGATGAATGGAGTATTTGATAGCATCCACTGTGAAACATAAGACCCTTGGCAGCTCAGCTAGATCCTGAGCCTCTCCTCCCCCTAGCAGGCACCTCTTTAATGACCTGCTTAACCATATCTTTGAGGGCTTGGCTTCTATTGCAGGTTGTGCCACTGCCCTGATTTAACTGATAATTGCGCGGTCATGCAATGTTGTACTGAAACGAAATTTGCGTCCTTTTCTTCCCACAAATAGAGCTTTCTTTTGATGGTATTTGATTGCCTCTGCGATTTTTATTTTTTGCGATATAAACGCAAAAAGACCGAACAATTTCGAAAAAAATTATATTTTCTACTTTTTGTTATAAGAAAAATCAAATAAACTAAATTTTAGTCAAACATTTTAGGCCAAAATGTTATTCAGCCACATGTCTTTAGTAAAACAAAATCGCAATAAGTGTATATTTATTGGTTTTCGCAAAATGTATAGCGTCTACAAACTAGGGTACATTTTCTGTAATTTACACAGCTTTTAATTTATGATTGCCTATCTAATTTCTTGAGGTGCTAAAATGGCAGGGCAGTACAAACCCCCCCCCCCTAAATGACCCCATTTTGGAAAGTAGACACCCCAAGGAAACTGATGAGAGGCATGTTGAGTCCATTGAATATTTTTTTTTTTCGTCCTAAGTGATTGAATAATGACAAAAAAAAAATGTTTACAAAAAGTTGTCACTAAATGATTATATTGCTCACACATGCCATGGTTATATGTAAAAATTGCACCCAAAATACATTCTGCTGCTTCTCCCGAGTATGGGGATACCACATGTTTGGGACTTTTTGGGAGCCTAGCCGCATACGGGACCCCGAAAACCAAGCACTGCCTTCAAGATTTCTAAGGGCATACATTTTTGATTTTTGCTGAGGCGCATAGTGAGTATTTTACAGCTCTCATTTGTTTTTGAAAATGAAGAAAGAAAATAACATTTTTTTTTTTCTTTTTTTAATTTTCAAAACTTTTGACAAAAAGCGAGATCTGCAAAATACTCACCATACCTCTCAGCAAATAGCTTGGGCAGGGCCGTCTTTACCGCAGGGCAAAAGGGGGCAGCTGCCCAGGGCCCAGTCATTGTTGGGGGCCCAAAGTAGCTGCTCCTAGAGACCACACTGCCCATACTCTCGAACTGTCAGAAAGCTCCCAAAAATCAAAGCCGCGTTGCGCGGGCGGAACAGCACATCACGGAACACTGTACTGGGGATTGCTGTCCACTGTCCGCACAAAATGGCATCTCCGCCCCCCGTACCACCCCCTTCCTCGCTTCCCCGTTGCTTTGCAGGGACTCTCCTGAACGAAGGGACATCCCTAAGACGGAGCCTCCTGTTGGATGTAGGAGCGGGCGGGGCGGGGATGTGCATGACCTATGAGATAACACCTGCTGGAAAGCGCGCTGAGGAGATAAGCTGAGTCCGGACTGCGGCACCTCTATGCTAAGTCTGCTGAGTTACTGCAGCTTAGCATAGAAGTGCTACATGTTTGCTGACAAATGGGAAGATGGCATCTTTTTCATGTAGCGCTGGGAGAAATGAATGGATTTATTACAGGTTGTTGCTGCCTCCAGGTTATTACTGCCCCCTAGCTAGTGTGTGCCCTCCTGACCCTGTGTGTTTCCTCCCCGCCACATACTGTGCCCTCCCCACCCCTGTACTGTGCCCTCTTGACCTCCGTAGTGTGCCCTCCTGACCTCTGTACTGTGCCCACCTGATGCCCATACTGTGACCTCCTCACCCCTGTACTGTGCCCTCCTTACCTCTGTACTGTGCCCACCTGATGCCCAAACTGTTCCCTTCTCACCCCTGTAGTGTGCCCTCCTTACCTCTGTATTGTGCCCTCCTCACGCCCGTACTGTGCTCTCCTGACCCCTGTACTGTACCCTCCTGACGCCCGTACGCTACCCTCCTGACGCCCGTACGGTACCCTCCTGATGTCCGTATGGTACCCCCCTGATGCCCGTACTATGCCCTCCCAGCCCCTGGTGTGTGCCCTTCCAGCCCCTGTACTGTGCCTTCCTGATGCCCATACTGTGCCCTCCCATCCCCATACTCTTACCTCCTGACTCCCCTGTACTTTTCCCTCACTCCCTGCACTGTGCCCTGCACTCTCCCGACCCCTTTTACTGTGCCATGCTGACCCCTCTCCTGTACTGTTCCCTCTATACCCCCTGTATTCTGCCCTTGTGATGCTCAATCTTTTGCCCTTGTGTCTCCCAGTCCTCTGCCCTGCTAAACCCAGAAAACTGCCCTTTGCTCTAATGAATTCCATACACTGCTCTACATCTCACTTACATCTGTACACTGTCTTGTTGCCCCCTGTCCTCTGCCTTACTAACCCCCTATCCTCTGTCCTGTCATCTCCTGTCCTCTTCCCTACTGACCCCATATCCTCTGTCCTGTCATCTCCTGTGCTCTTTTCTACTATCCTGTAATCTCCTGTCCTCTGCCCTACTTTTCTCTGTACAGAGCCCTATCTACTACTGACATGTGTACACTGCTCTGAATCTCAAGGCTAGGCTCACACTTGAGTGAGTTTGAGGCCTGCATCTGCCGGGGACGACAGCCCATTTATGTGTATGGAGAGCTGTGCCTACATTTTCAGGGGAAAAAAGGAGCCTGCACCTTTTTTTAAATATAGCCACAGGGAAGTCGCATGGTGCTTTTGCAGTTTCTGTACCCACACACCCGCTACGTGTTTTGTGTTCTGACTGTGGGTGGTTGCCAGTGTGGGAACGGCTGCAATTTATGTAATTAATAATATATATATTTTGCGTCTGTTGACGTGTTTTTAATGCGTAAGTATGACACTTATTGTTTCTCGGCTGGCATGTGTTTTAAATAAATGGATACAAATTAACAAAAGGATGAAACTTTCAGCAACAAATCAGTGAGAGGTAATAATGTTCAGTAGCTTCTAGCAACCAATGGGTGAGCAGGATTAATGTGCAGTAACCTCTAGTAACCAAATCAGTGAGCAGTAAGGATGTGCAGCAACCAATTAGCGAGCATGGACCAATTTTTGGAATGGAGAGCAAAACTGCATGGGGGGGTGTCCCAAAAAAATGTTTGCCCAGGGTGCAATTAATATTAAAGGCCCTGAGCTTGGGGTGTCTACTTTCCAAAATGGGGTCATTTGGGCATTCCATGGCCTCCGAAACTGTGATAGGTAGTGAGGAGTGAAATCAAAAATGTACACCCTTAGAAAGCCTGAAGGTAGTGATTGGATTTTGGGGTCTTGTACATGGCTAGGCTCCCAAAAAGTCTCACACATGTGGTATCCCCATACTCAGGAGAAGCAGCAGAATGTATTTTGGGGTGTAATTCCACATATGCCCATGGCATGTTTGAGCTATATATCATTTAGTGACAACTTTGCGGAAAAAAAAAAAAAAATTCCCGCAACTTGTGTCAAAATATAAAATATTCCATGGACTTGAGATGCCTCTCAGCAAATAGCTTGGGGTGTCTACTTTCCAAAATGGGGTCATTTGGGGGGGGGGGGGGTTTGAATTGTCCTGGCATTTTATGCACAACATTTAGAAGATTATGTCATACATCACCCACTCTTCTAACCACTTGAAGACAAAGCCCTTTCTGACACTGTTTGTTTACATAAAAACATATTATTTTTTTTTGCAAGAAAGTTAAGTTGAACCCCCAAACATTATATATTTTTTTAAAGCAAAGGCCCTAAAGATTAAAATGGTGGGTGTTGCCTTTTTTTTTTCACACAGTATTTGCGCAGCGATTTTTCAAAAGCATTTTTTGGGGAAAAAATACACTTTTTTTTTTTTAAAAAGCACTAAAACACACTATATTGCCCAAATTATTGATGACATAAAAAAAGATGATCTTAGGCCGAGTACATGGATACCAAACACGACATTCTTTAAAATTGTGCACAAACGCGCAGCAGCGACAACCTACATACATTTTTTAAAGCCTTTACCACATTTGATTTACAGAGGAGGTCTACTGTTAAAATTACTGCCCTCGATCTGCCCTTCGCGGTAATACCTCACATGCATGGTACAATTGCTGTTTACATATGACTCCAGACCGACGCTTGCGTTCGCCTTTGCGCAAGAGCAGGGGGGACAGGAATGCTTTTTTTTTTATATATATATATTTATTTTGCTTTTTTTTATTTTATTTGTAAACTGTTTCTTCCATTTTATTAATTTTTTACCATTTTTATTGCTATCTCAGGGAATGTAAATATCCCTTATGATAGCAATAGTTAGTGACAGGGACTCTTTTTTTTTTTTTTTAAATAGGGTCTATTAGACCCTAGATCTTTCCTCTGCCCTCTAATAGACCCCATTTCGGTGTGATAAAATGCTTTCCCAATGTCCCAATGGCGCTGTTTATATCAGGGGGGACATTCCCTCCCACTGAATGTAAAAGCAGTCTAGAGACTAATTAGCCACTAGGACTGCTTTTACATGAAATCCGACCACTGGCTGAAAATAATGATATCAAAAACTGCAGGCATCATTCTGGTATAACCATTCAATGTCCAGCAACATACCAGTACGTTGATGGTTCTTGTTGGACATGTATTGTAATCTTTTTTTTTCATGCAGCCTGTTGGCTGAACGAAAAAATAATTGTATGCACACCATTAGAATACCTCCCTTTATCCACCCACTTCTAATGATGGGCATACATGCACCATTTATATATGCCGAAGCATGGGGGCATCCTCCAGCAAAAAAGTTATGCCGTGTACACACGGTCAGATTTTTCCACGGGCAAGCCTCCGTTGGAATTTCTTTCAAATAATTTTTATTGAGCTTATGTCAAGTACAATAGTAAGCAAACTTTCGGGTGGAAACCCACATGCAATATAGGATCTTTAAACAAGACATGTGCACTTAAAAGGGACAAGTGCATATTGAGGAGAACACGCAGTGTGAATATAGGAGAAAATAGTTCAAACTGTAACGTTGCAATAAGATGTAGTCACACATACAGATAGCAAATAACAAGAGGGCGGGGAAGGGAGGGGGAGGGAGGGGCATATGCAAGGGGGAAAGAGGACGAGAGCAATGCCAGAGCGTCAAATTAGGGGTTTGGCAAACTGAGAGCATTAAGAAACGTGCAGTACATTCAGCAAGAAAGAAAGAAACAGGGGAGTCATTGATTCCACTTGTAGGTGTACCAGCGTTGCCAGGGGTTCCAAAGGTTTAGCAGTGTGGCGTACGTGCGTTTACCTCGAGCAAGGATGGTTTCGTAGGAATAATGGGTTTGCACTAAGTTCACTATCTCAGCTAATGAGGAGGTGTCTACAGATTTCCAGCGTCTAGCAATCAAGAGTTTAGTTGCCAATAGTATGTGTGAGGTCACTAGTTGTAGGGGGGGTGGTATGTCGTCAATTGTCAGGTTGAGAATGGCCAGCTGCGGGGTCAATGGGACAGGAAGACCTAGAACCTCTTTAAGCAGCGCCTCTACTGCCGTCCACAAATTCTGAAGATGAGGACATGTCCAGAAAATATGTAGGAGAGTACCTGTGGAGTTGCAATTTCTCAAGCAATTAGGGGAGGTGTGGGGTGGAATCGGGCTATTCTAGAAGGCGTCAGGTACCATCTCATCGTCAGTTTTTGCGAGAGTTCCCATAGGGAGGTACAGGAGGTGCTTTTGTAAATGGACTTGATCGCTGCTTGCCATTGTGGGTCTGAGAATTGGGTAGTTAAATCAGATTCCCAGTCAATGAGAGGTTTTGATTTATAGAAAGACGTCTTTTCTTGTAGGGTATTATATAGTAAAGAGATGCCTTTTGCGCAAGAGCTATCAGTGAAGAAAAATCGCCATAGGTTTGCTGGCAAAGAGCCGTCCAGTGAGGGGTTAGCCCTAAGGCAGTGTTGAAGTCTGAAGTAA
Organism: Rana kukunoris; assembly: GCA_029574335.1. NCBI lineage: Eukaryota > Metazoa > Chordata > Amphibia > Anura > Ranidae > Rana > Rana kukunoris. The sequence goes on from JAJQKJ010002698.1 coordinate 137,612, forward strand.
GTAAAATAGTCTGAGGTAGGTGCTTGATGAGTTTTTTGAAATTGTGAGAACGATGAGTTAGCGAGTAGGGGGCGAGTAGGGGGCGTAACTCGTGGACGTGGGTGACAGTGTCAGAGAGCCAGGTAGGGATGGTCAGGTCAGGAGTGAGGAGTGTCAACGTCTCTATAGGTATGGGTATAGGTTTGGTCAGGGGAGTCTTCCATGTGGAGGATTGCAGTGTCTTCCAGACTTTGACTGAGGCTCGTATGGTGGAGTAAAGACCGAGTCGTGGGGAGCCAGTGGTTGTGCTATATAACCAGTGTGATAGGTTGGAGCCTGGTATCATGGCGGCTTCCATAGTACACCAAAGTGGGTTTGGGGATGTCACCATCCACTCCCGGGTCTGCGAGAGGATGGTGGCCCTATAGTAGTCTGTTATGTCAACATAGCCCATGCCTCCAGCCGATTTATGTTTGACAGTTTTAGCTCGACTACACCTAGGTGGTTTACCCTGCCAAACGTAGTTTTTCAAGATAGATTGTAAGGCTTTGAGATAAGAATTCGGGAGGGGTATAGGAAGGGTTCGAAAGATGTAAAGCAACTTGGGCAATAACATCATTTTGAAAGCCGCAAGTCTGCCTGTCCAGGAAAATTCATGTTTGGAGATTTTTGATGTTTCTCGGATAAGCATTTGTTTGGCCTCAGTGTAGTTAAGCAGGAATAGGTTTTTTGTGGATTTGGTTAGGGTGATACCCAAGTACGTTATTCCGGAGTCCGCCCATGGGTACGGAAAGGCGTTTCTAAGTAGGTTACTGGTTATGGTGTCTAAGCCCAAGTCTAAAATGTAGGATTTCTGTTCATTTACTTTGTAGTAAGATATTGCACCAAATCTTTGCAGTAGTAACTGTACTGAGGCCAGGGACGAGGAAGGGTCTGTCAGCATGATTATCACATCGTCCGCAAAGAGGCTAATTTTATGTTCTAATGAGGCGATTTTAAATCCGGCTATCTTGTGGTGGGATCTAACATGTTCGGCTAAGGGCTCCATGACAAGGTCGAAGATTAGCGGGGACAGGGGGCATCCTTGGCGAGTGCCATTGGAGATTAAAAAGGGTTTCGACAGGATTTCTGAGGTGTAGACCTGGGCAGAGGGAGAGGAGTATAGAGCCATGATGGCAGATAGAATGGGACCACGGAATCCAAACTTTTCAAGGGTGGCGTGCATGTATCCCCATTGAACTCGATCGAACGCCTTCTCCGCATCCAGGGACAGGAGCAGAGAAGGCGTTCGGGTCGACTCGGCTGTATGGATGATGTTGATAAGTCTGCGGGTTGCGTCAAAGGTTTGCCTGCCTCTAATAAAGCCAGATTGGTCTTTATGTAAGAGCCGGGGCATTAAATCTATTAAACGATTGGCGATGAGTTTAGCATGTATTTTAGCATCGAGGTTTAGAAGAGATATGGGCCGGAAATTCTGGGTGTATGTGGGCTCTTTACCTGGTTTCGGTAGAGTAACAATCAGGGCAGAAAGCATTTCAGGTGGAAGAGAGGAGGATGAGGCAACATCGTTACAGACATTGGCCAGGAATGGTGATAGGATTGTGCCAAATTTTTTATAGTACTCGCCAGTGAGGCCATCAGGACCTGGAGATTTATTGGAGGGCAATGACGAGATTGTGCGCAAGATTTCCAGGTGTGTGAATGGGGCATTAAGAGTCTCCAGTTGGTCCTCAGACAGTGATGGGAGATGGATTTCTTGGAGGAATGCTGATATGTCCTGAGGGGTTGGTTGAAGAACAGATTGGTCGTCTTTCAAGTTATACAATGTGTTATAGTAACACCTAAAGGCGTCAGCCATGGCCGAGGGGTCGGTCAGTTTTTGGTTTGTGATGGGGTGGTAAAGGTGATGTATCCTAGTCTATTGGCCATGGCTTTGCCCGCTTTATTGCCTGTAGAATAATGTTGGGCTTTGAGGCGAGTGTGGGCTCTCTCGAAAGAGTCCAACAAATGGGCCCTGAGCTCTTGCCTGAGACAGTCTAGTTTTTGTTTGGATTTTGGGCTGGGGTCGGATTGGTTTTGGGTTTCCAGGACTTTTATGTCGGAAGTGAGGGAGTTTAGGCGCTGCTCTTTCATCCTTCTCTCCTTAGCACCTAATTGTATAAAAATCCCTCGAACGAATGCCTTATGGGCATTCCACAATACAGAATTATCAGTCACAGAACCTGCATTAAGTGAGAAAAATTCAGTTAAACGGTCTTTGACAAATTCAGAGTGAGCAGGAGAGTGGATGATTGAAGCGTTGGCTCTCCAAATCTTCGTCCTTGAGGGGGAGGGGGAGTCATTAAGTGACATAGTTACAGGAGCGTGGTCGGACCACGTAATGGTGGATATATCGGCTGCAGAAACTTTGGGGAGGGACCATTTGTCCACGAGAAAATAGTCTATCCTCGTGTAGGAGTTGTGTCGAGGGGAGAAATAAGAGTAATCCCTCTCTGTGGAGTGGAGGCATCTCCAGGCGTCGTAGAGATCCTGTGTCCTTATAAAGGAGCTCATAGGTGAGGCAGTCCTGCTCGATCGAGAGGAAGCATCCAGGGAGTTGTCGGGGACTATGTTGAAATCCCCACATAGAATGAGGTGACCTTGTTTGAAGCGGTTGATCTTTTTCATGAGTTTGGACAGGAATCTGATCTGTCTAGTGTTAGGGGCATAAACCGTCACAATAGTGCATCGAATGTTATTCATGGAGCAGTCCAAGGCTAGGTATCTGCCTTCAGTATCCACCAAGCTGTTGTGGAGAGTAAACGAAACAGTGTTCTTAATGGCAATGAGGACACCATTCTTTTTAACAGGTCCAGAGGCTTTAAAGATGGTAGGGAAGGATTTGTTAGTGCAAGGCGGTTCTGAGGAGGATTTAAAGTGTGTTTCTTGCACACAGAGGACATCACAGAGGGATGTCTGGGCCGTCTTCCACATCGATGACCTTTTCACAGGATGGTTTAGACCCTTGACGTTCAAGGATAGGAACTTTGGCATCTTGGGTGAATTATCGTGTTATGTGTATAGAGAAAGGTACTCACAGTGTTTCAGAAGTCCACCTAGCCGAGGAGGATGGTTCGTGTCAGGAGGCAGGTGGTGGATCCAGAAGTAGGCGCTCTCGGGGATCCGGAGGTTTCCAGAAGATGGGTAGGAGGGAGGAGAGAGAGACAAATAAGGAGAGAAAAATTAAAGTCAGTAACAGTTTGTATAAAACAGCAATTTGGATGGGTGTAAAGGTACACCGCAATCAGTAGTGTATTAAAAGACTACTGAGCGTTTTGAGGGGTAAAAGTTCGTGGGCTGATCACGTCGAGCAGACACCAACCGGAGAACATGGTAACAAAATGCTGGTGGGAAGTACACTACCCGCATAGTCACATGTTGACACTGGGGTGAGGCCCCGGAATGCAGGCCTGGGGACCATCAGGGGATGACACTTGCATCGGGGTGGCATCGCTGGGAATTATGTTCCATTTCTTGAGGAGACGGATACCATCGTCCACCGTATGGATGCTATGCTTCACACCATTCCTGGTGATCAGAAGTTTAGTCGGGAAACCCCATTGGTAGGGGATTTTATGGTTGTTCAGTGGCTTTGTGATGGTCTGAAGTTGTCTCCTCTGCTGGCGGGTGTATTGGGAGATATCGGCAAAAAGTTGTAACTTTGTGTATGGCGCAGGTAGTTGGCCCATTCTCCTGGAAGCAGACATGAGCATATCTTTGGCATGGTAGAAGTGCATTCTCATGAGGGTATCGCGAGGTATTTCTGGCGGCAGGTGTGTAGGCTTTGGCAGGCGGTGTATACGATCGACAATGGTTTCTACTGCCGGGAGATCGGGGAGGAGTGAGGCGATAATTTTTCGGGCGTACGTATTCAGATCAGCCGGTGCGACCGTTTCTGGTATGCCGCGGATTTTTACGTTGTTGCGTCTGGAGCGGTCCTCGAGGTCCGCCATTTTGGCCCGTATCCATTGTTGTTCATCTCTGGTGTGTTCATGTGCGTCTACTAGGTCATTAACCGTGACTGTCATGGCGCCCATTTGTTGCTCAATAAGCCCTACTCTCTGGCCTGTATGTACCATCTCATCTTTGAGCACTGTGAGCATGGAGGAGATGTCATTGTGCAGGGAGCTGTGTAAAGACATCAGCATGTCTTTTAACATAGTGTCCATCACTGGTTGATTAGTGGTGGGGAAGGCCGCAATAGGGGATGACACTGGAAGAAGTGTTGGGAGATTATCCAACGTAGGCCTTACCTCAGTGGCCTGATCGCCATGGTCCAGCCGCATCCGCGTTTTCGCCGGGCTGTTTGAGGCGGATATGGCTCCAGGAGGTAGAGCGGAGGGCGGGTGAGGGTGGATGGACGAGTCTCTGTCCCCAGGGGTGTCAGAAAGGTGTCCCTCAGAGAGTGTTCTCCCGCCGCGCGGCGAGCGGTCGCGGGCGCCATCTTGGCCTCGAGTGCTGTGAGGCAGGGAGAAAAAGTCTGTGAGTTTCCGCGGCTGCCGTTCCTCCTTACGTTTGTGGGTGGACCCGGTCAGGTTCCCCAGTGTCTGGGGAGTAAAATGCTGCATGTTGGAGCTGCGGGTTAGCGCTGTACAGGCAGTTGTTCTCCGGTGTGTGCAGGAGCTGAGGGTTCAGGCGTCCATTCAGCTTGGCGGTTGGCCACGCCCCCCCTCCGTTGGAATTTCGACCGTATGTATGCGGCATAAAAAGTTATGCCGTGTAGACATCGTCAGACTTTTCCACGGGAAAGCCTCCGTAGGAATGTCTACCGTACGTACGCAGCATTAGTAGCAAAATCGCTCCTCTGCCCCTAATGCCCCCATGCTTCGGCATATATGCTCTTTTTTTAAATGTGGTGGTGGATTTCATATATAAAGCTGTGACTCCAACGCTGTAGGAGGTGATTTACCTCCTACAGCGTTGGAGTCATGGCTTTATATATCTTGGGAGCAAACGCTTTTGCTGTCACGCTAAATAAATCCGCGCTGCAACTGAATGTTGTACCTGCTAAGCAAATGATGGTTAACATTAAAACACAGTAACATTACAGTATAACAGTAAGATCATACCATACCTGCAAAGCAAATACCAAAAAAAACATAGTAAAAAATAAAACATTTTTTAACGCAGCCTATGCCTAAAATATATATATATGCCGAAGCATGGGAGCATCCTCCCGCAAAAAAGTTATGCCGCGTACACACGGTCGGACTTTTCCACAGGAAAGCCTTCGTAGGAATGTCGACCGTATGTACGCCGCATTAGGAGCAAAATCGCTCCTCCGCCCCTAATGCCCCCATGCTTCGGCATATATGCTCTTTTTTTAACTGTGGTGGTGATATCACCTCCTACAGCACTGGAGTCGTGGCTTTATATATCGTGGGAGCAAACGCAGTTGCTGTCAAGATAAATAAGTCCGCGCAACAGCTGAATGGTGTACCTGAAAACAGTAAAGTAAATTGCATACCTGAAAAGCAAGCATGAAAAAACATAACAATAAAACTTTGCAGAATAGAATACAGTAAAAAAAGAGCAGAACAATAGAGAGAGAATAGAGAGGGAGAGAACAATAAAACGACAACTATTTTTTATTTATTTTTTGATATATTTTTTTTTTAACACTTTTTTTTGTAACTGTAACTGTTCAACTTTTCGGTTCCATGTTTGGCCCTAGCCTGTGAAATGTTTTACCCTACGCTAATACTTTACTCGTGTGTGGAAGCGTTCAAAACATTCACCAATACAAAAACCAGGATTAAAAAATAAATAACGGGTGTCACGCCTATATCCGGCTTTGTACAGACACAACATCTCTTTGGGGGGCTCGTTGGGTAGGGGTACTCCTGAGGACATAAGAAAAATGTCTCTCATGCATTCGGCTTAATGCATTTGGTAGGGGATGGTGAGGTGCAGAACCGCCTGGATACAGGAGTTCTAAGATGATCTCATCCTGGAATGTAAGGAAGGATCCAGTCCGTCCTGAAGCTTTGTATAAGTATTCAGTAAAGTCAATTGAAATAAATATAGAGACACTTTTTTGTACCAGCGTCTCGCCTTACAGGCAATATGATACGGCGCCATCAACCATCGTTGAGGTCACTTGCTATATGCCGAGCTAGTGTGCCGACACTTGTTTGTGTTTGGGTGCACCCCTGCCCCCCCCCCCATTCCTGCACGGCTGCCGATGGAGGCGCACTGTTGCAATATAACTGTACCTTGAGTTCTTATCTCTACAATGTATGCATTTGAGCTGTGTTCTTCTGTTTTGTCTTATGTATTTCTCTTTATGTATTGTTTGGAAACCTTAATAAAAACAATTTGAAAAAAAAAAAAAAAACATCGTTGAGGTCCACCCAGGGCCATCTTACTGAGCGGGCACACCCGGGCAGTGCCCAGGGGCCACAAGTGCTGATGGGGCCCCATCAGGACTGGTTCCGATCTAGGGGGATGCAGTACGTACTGCGCATGTGCAGTTCTCGGCCGGAGCCGACAGAGACCGAGAGTCTGATGATCTGACTGAGTGCAGTTACTTGTACCCTCCCCCTTTCTCTCAGCACGCCTTATTCAATTTCCTCACAGGAGACGCTGAGAGGGGGAGGAGTGGAGTCATGCAGCCTGCAGTGGAGGACGGAGTTCAGCCTAGCCTAAGGTAAGCTAGCTGAACAGCATGCAGACAGTCCTGGTGGCTTATCTTAGTGGGCAGGAGGAGGAGGGGGAGAGGAGGATGGGCTCTGTGTAACAGGCTCCTGTCTCATGCTGTAAATTAGATCGTTTTTATGTGTGGCTGTGAACTGGTCTTCTTCTAAAGGGAGCATGTTTTCTGATCCCCCCCCCCATCTCTATTACACCTCCCTGTCTCTACCCATTATCTGCTCACCAGGCACAGCCTCCTCTCCTGTATGACCACCTCATGTGTCAAGCTGTTATACTACAAATCCCAGCATGCCAGGAGAGGGGAGGCAGGAGCAATATCACAGATCAGGCTGGTTTTGTAGATGAAAAGTGCTGGTGTTGTATAGTGTGTTTTATGAAATGTATGATAATTATATATATATTTGATTATTTTGCTTGATGGTCCTAAGGTGTTTATTCATATATTTGTTTTGTAAGTAGTGAGCAGATTTGGTGTGGAAGTGCATTGGAGTCTTTTAATTTGTTTATAATGGAAAGAGTAGTGGAGTGATGGAGGAGGTGGATGGACAGAGAGATGGAAAGAGAGAGGAGTGAGTTAGAGTCCTTTCACACGTTCAGGTCTGCCTGACAGTTTTTCAGGCAGACCTGATTGGACGCTCCATTCACCTCTATGGAGTGACGGATGTCAGTGGTGACATGTCCGCTGGCATCCAATCCACTAATCCAGGTGGATGGAAACCCTATTTTCCATCCGTCTGGCAGATGGGATGAAAACGGACAGGCGGATCTGTTTTCATCCTATCCCCCATAGAGGAGAGCGGAGCTCTAAAAAAGGTACATTTCTCCATTGTGAGCAGAGACGGACCTGTCATCTGTAGGCTCAGTGGGGCTCAATCGAGTAATTCCTGCTGAGCAAGTTGAGTCCATGAAAACAAACGTGTGTGTGAAAGAGCCCTAAAGAATGGAGATATAGATTGTGTGACAGAGAGATGGAGCATGGGATAGAGCAAGGCATGAAGCGATGTGAGCAAGACACAGAAATGGAATGATGAAGCAAAGGATGGAGTTATGGAAAGAAAGAGGGAGAGAGAATACTAGAGGAATGAAAGTGATGGAGGATAGAAAAGGTGGAGGGATATAAGGCACAAGGATTGTTGGATGGACATTATGATGAAGGGAGGAATGGAGCAAAAGACAGAAGGATGGAGTTATGGAAAGGTGAAAGAAAGGGTAAACGGAGGGATGGAATTGATGGAGGGTGAAGAGGCTGGCGGGACCTGCAACGAAGGGAGACAGGAGGAGGACACACATTCTTGTGATCCTGGTGGCTACCTGGGATTTACCTCACTTTCTCTGGTGGCTATTAAACAAACACAGGGGAAATCTCTCCAGTGGTGACAATCTGATGGGTTACAATAACTCGTCCTTACTATATCAAAAATAACAAAAGAAATAACATAAGAAATATGTTTTTTTTTACCTTAATATATGTCTTAAACCACTGTACTAATTGCATATTGTACTTGTTTGTAGCTTAAGTACTGAAATTTGCACGGAAAACTGTAAATTTTGAATTCCGCGTCAGTGAATTTCAGTCTGGTAGGTTGGCAACACTGATCATGTGAAATGTAGTCCCGGGGGATTGGTGGCCCCAGGTGTGTCCACGAGTAATGGACTGTGCTGGGGGAAGCCAGAGAGGGAGCCACGCTATACCCCTGTACCCGCACCAGCAGAGAGGGAGCCACGCTATACCCCTGTACCCACACCACCAGAGGGAGCCACGCTATACCCCTGTACCTGCACCACCAGAGAGGGAGCCACACTATACCCCTGCATCAGCACCACCAGAGAGGGAGCCACACTATACCCCTGTACCCACACCCTCAGAGAGGAAGCCACGCTATACCCCTTACCTATTTGCAGCGCAGATACTTTTTTTTAAATGGGTTGCATTTGGTGAGCGGTAGTGCAGGCCTGTGGGGGCCCCAGTATTTGCCCAGGGCCCCCACAATGCTATTAAGATGGCCCTCGGTCCACCCCTCCCATATTTTGGTTATATTCGTGGACACAGAAGGGTTTCTCCACAAGACCAGCCGTTGTACGAATTTGTACTGTCGTGTCTGTGTGAAGGGTGGTAAGAACGAAAACATTCTTATTGTCCCGCCACTTCACAGCAAGCAAATTATTACACATGAAGCAGGCTCTCGCCCCCAGCCTAAGACGGGAATCTACAAGCCGCTGGGAAAAGCCCCGGCGATTAGGTCGCACGGTGCCACATGCTCCAATCTGACGATCAAACAAGTGACTAAAAAGTGGCACGCTGGTGTAATAATTGTCCACGTATAAGTGGTACCCCTTTCCGAATAAGGGTGACGCCAGAGCTCCCCATGTAATCTGGGCAACCCACCGGCTCTACCTGACTATCTTTGCCCTCATAAACCCTAAAGCTCCATGTGTAGCCTGTTGCCCTGTCACAAAGCTTATAGAGCTTGACCCCGTATCTGGCACGCTTGCTGGGAAGGTACTGCTTGAAAGACAAGCGGACAGAAAATTTAATCAGGGACTCATCAACGCAGACAACTTGCTGGGGATTCAACGTTTGTTGAAATGGTTTATGAAGGGCCGAATTTTGTAGAGCCGGTCAAATTCAGGGTCTCCACGCGGACGACAAAGTGCATTGTCACTGAAATGCAGGAACGGCAGGATCGCCTCGTATCGTTTCCTGGCCATGCAAGCAGAGAATATGGGCATATGGAGGTGTGGACCAATACATCCGCAACTTTGGAAATTGGTGTATGCCCATGTTGAGGGTAAGGCCCAGAAAGGTCTTTAATTTGGAAACCGTAAGTGGTTTCCATTCTCTGGCAAGGACGGACTGGGGATTAGCGGCGATGTAAGTACCAGCATATAAATTACTCTAGTCCACAATAGATCTATAGAGAGAAATCAGCTGTATCCACCTGAATACCGGGTTGGCCAGTGAATGGGGGAAGTACGGGTTCTGTAGAAGTGGTGGGGACCCAATCAGGATAGGCAAATTCTGCAGGAAGGGCACTATGGGCACGACAGGCCTGTCTTTGTCTTTTTCTCTGTGGCAGCGGGACACTACTTGTGCTTGCCACCTTGCCAGCTTGAACTGCACTTATGGGACTCGCCACGTCACCACGTGATACTGCAGTGCTGGATGAACGACCAGGGTGTAATAGGCCGCTGGTGCTTGCCAGTTCACCAGAAGGAATAGCGGCGCTAGTACTTCTCTGCTCCATACAAAGGTCATGCGGTTCTTGCTGATCAACAACATCAGAATGGGGTCGGGTACGCCTGGCCTTAGCAGAGACCACAACTTCGTCGTCAGAGCTATCTGGCATGGAGCCGCTGTCGTATACAGGATCGTATTCTGAGCAAGAATCTGACAGATGCATGACCTCCTCTTCAATATCTGTCTGGCTCAGAAACGTGTAGGCCTCTGCACTAGTGTAAATTCGCTTTGCCATTTTGGGCTCTAAATTTAGCCGTACACTAGTGATGATTCACAGGTAAAAAAAGCACCTGACTGTCAGCAAACGTAGAAAACGCTTAAAAATAAAACTGTTAGCGATCGCAGGGATCAGGCCTGTCTCTGCAAACGCTGCAGTTATGTGTTTTTGGGTACCGTAAACTGCTGGGTATGCTAGTATAGATCTAAACTGATCAGGTATTGATCTGTTCAGATACTATACCACTAAAGGGGGGTGTATGCTTTACGCGTGGGTGTAAGCGTTACTGGCACTAACCTAATGCTGTCTGGGGCGACGCAGACCCTAACTGACGCTAAAATGTAATTGATATCACCCGTCGGGCGATCAGGGGCTAAACCTTTATTGGGTTATATACGGCAGGTGCCCTGATGCTTTAAACAGCAAACTAACCAGCGTCCCCCGTAACACTTATGCGGTGATCACTGGTGAAAGGGTTAACTAGGGGGCAATCAGGGGGTTAAAACCTTTATTAGGTAATATATGGGGGTACCCGACGCTTTCTAAAAACCTGGTGGTGAACCTAAATAACTAAATAACGAACTGGCTAACCAGCATCACCAGTGACACTTATACGATGATCACTGGTGAAAGGGTTAACTCTAGGGGCAATCAGGGGTTAAAACCTTTATTTAGAAAATTAATGGGGGTACCTAGCGCTATAAAAACCTGGTGGCGAACCTCAAAAAATAACTAGCTACCTAGCGGCACCAATACAGCGATCAGAAAAACGATCGCTTAGTGACACTGGCAATAGGGGGTGAAAGGGTTAACTAGGGCGTGATCAAGGGGTTAAACCTTTATTAGGGGAGTAGGGAGCTACCCTGGACCTAAAGGGGTCTAAGACTAATGTCCCTCACACTGACACTAAATGCAGTGATCAGAAAATAAATGATCACTGCAATCAGTGACACTGTGACAGGGGGCTGGGGGGGTGATCAGGGTGTGATCTGGGGGTGACTGGAGGGTTTATGTGCCTGTGTGTACTGTGTCAGTGTGGTGCTTGGTGCAACTCACTGTTATATGTCTTCTCTCCTCTGTGTCGGACGAAAAGACCGACACGAGGAGAGATGACATCACTTCCTCTTCCTGTGTTTACAGTTACACAGGCAGATGAAGCAGATGACTGGCTGGGAGCGATCGCGAGGGGGTGGCCAGAAACGAACAGCCGCCCCCTCATCCCGGATCGCTCCTACAGCCACGGGAATCGCTGCATGTACCGGGGGGGGGTCCCGATCGGACCCCCGACCCACGTCAAGGCAGGCACGTGCAGGTACGTGGGTGTGCCTGTCCGTGCCATTCTGCCGACGTATATGTACATGCGGCGGTCGTTAAGTGGTTAACAGAGGAGACAGCTGCGTAAACTGCCGGCAAACTCCACTTTTTTGTAAACTTCTCTTCTATAGGATAAAGAAGAGAAAATCTTCTAGGAGGAGAAAAGTGCTTGTACTCGGAGTCTCAGGTAATCGTGATAGGTAAAGATTAGAGGGAAACAGGGAAATAGATCTAGAAGTGGGAAAGTGACCTGAGGCGTGCCGGGGTCACGTGGTCAGTATGCCTAAAAGGGGGCATACCCAAGTAGAAGTAAAAGAAGAAATAGCAATAAAAAAGGGGATGGGTGGGTGGGACACAAGAAAACGCCTGGTACGCCTGGCCTTAGCAGAGACCACAACTTCGTCGTCAGAGCTATCTGGCATGGAGCCGCTGTCGTATACAGGATCGTATTCTGAGCAAGAATCTGACAGATGCATGACCTCCTCTTCAATATCTGTCTGGCTCAGAAACGTGTAGGCCTCTGCACTAGTGTAAATTCGCTTTGCCATTTTGGGCTCTAAATTTAGCCGTACACTAGTGATGATTCACAGGTAAAAAAAGCACCTGACTGTCAGCAAACGTAGAAAACGCTTAAAAATAAAACTGTTAGCGATCGCAGGGATCAGGCCTGTCTCTGCAAACGCTGCAGTTATGTGTTTTTGGGTACCGTAAACTGCTGGGTATGCTAGTATAGATCTAAACTGATCAGGTATTGATCTGTTCAGATACTATACCACTAAAGGGGGGTGTATGCTTTACGCGTGGGTGTAAGCGTTACTGGCACTAACCTAATGCTGTCTGGGGCGACGCAGACCCTAACTGACGCTAAAATGTAATTGATATCACCCGTCGGGCGATCAGGGGCTAAACCTTTATTGGGTTATATACGGCAGGTGCCCTGATGCTTTAAACAGCAAACTAACCAGCGTCCCCCGTAACACTTATGCGGTGATCACTGGTGAAAGGGTTAACTAGGGGGCAATCAGGGGGTTAAAACCTTTATTAGGTAATATATGGGGGTACCCGACGCTTTCTAAAAACCTGGTGGTGAACCTAAATAACTAAATAACGAACTGGCTAACCAGCATCACCAGTGACACTTATACGATGATCACTGGTGAAAGGGTTAACTCTAGGGGCAATCAGGGGTTAAAACCTTTATTTAGAAAATTAATGGGGGTACCTAGCGCTATAAAAACCTGGTGGCGAACCTCAAAAAATAACTAGCTACCTAGCGGCACCAATACAGCGATCAGAAAAAACGATCGCTTAGTGACACTGGCAATAGGGGGTGAAAGGGTTAACTAGGGCGTGATCAAGGGGTTAAACCTTTATTAGGGGAGTAGGGAGCTACCCTGGACCTAAAGGGGTCTAAGACTAATGTCCCTCACACTGACACTAAATGCAGTGATCAGAAAATAAATGATCACTGCAATCAGTGACACTGTGACAGGGGGCTGGGGGGGTGATCAGGGTGTGATCTGGGGGTGACTGGAGGGTTTATGTGCCTGTGTGTACTGTGTCAGTGTGGTGCTTGGTGCAACTCACTGTTATATGTCTTCTCTCCTCTGTGTCGGACGAAAAGACCGACACGAGGAGAGATGACATCACTTCCTCTTCCTGTGTTTACAGTTACACAGGCAGATGAAGCAGATGACTGGCTGGGAGCGATCGCGAGGGGGTGGCCAGAAACGAACAGCCGCCCCCTCATCCGGATCGCTCCTACAGCCACGGGAATCGCTGCATGTACCGGGGGGGGGTCCCGATCGGACCCCCGACCCACGTCAAGGCAGGCACGTGCAGGTACGTGGGTGTGCCTGTCCGTGCCATTCTGCCGACGTATATGTACATGCGGCGGTCGTTAAGTGGTTAACAGAGGAGACAGCTGCGTAAACTGCCGGCAAACTCCACTTTTTTGTAAACTTCTCTTCTATAGGATAAAGAAGAGAAAATCTTCTAGGAGGAGAAAAGTGCTTGTACTCGGAGTCTCAGGTAATCGTGATAGGTAAAGATTAGAGGGAAACAGGGAAATAGATCTAGAAGTGGGAAAGTGACCTGAGGCGTGCCGGGGTCACGTGGTCAGTATGCCTAAAAGGGGGCATACCCAAGTAGAAGTAAAAGAAGAAATAGCAATAAAAAAGGGGATGGGTGGGTGGGACACAAGAAAACCGACGCCCAGAAGGAGGAAGGAGGGAGGGTTTAAATACCCCCCGACTCCTCCTACAAACACAGGCTGACCTGCAGTCAGCCTTTCACTTGTACTCGGAGTCTCAGGTAATCGTGCTAGGGAAAGATCAGAGGGGAAACAGGGAAATAGATCTAGAGGTGGGAAAGTGACCTGAGGCGTGCCGGGGTCACGTGGTCAGTATGCCTAAAAGGGGGCAAAAATAAAACAGTAGGATAAGCTGAGCAAGAGATTGAAATGAAAGTAACTGTATGTAACCCAAAGCCTCCAACGCAAGAATACCTGTGACAGACATGCGGAACTGGGATATGTCCGGGAGGAAAGCTGACTACTGCCAATCTGACTCCTCAACAAGAATAGAGACCCCCTGACGGATGGCAGCAGAAACTGCACCTATGCTGAAAAGCCAGCCCAGAGTGGATGTTAAAGTGCTACCCTAGTTAGTCAGCAGGGAATGGCTACGTGTCGAGCCCCATGCTAGCAGAGAAGGGAGTACTAGGGAAAGGAAAGTGGCCTATCCCTGAGTACATCCACAAAAGTCTGGTGCCCAGGCTGTACTGGGCACCAGCTTGAAAACCCGTTTGAGTTGAAAGTGGCAAAAGAAAACAAAAAACGCAAGTAGGTACTGAATGTCTGTGAGAAACGAACCCAGGACACCGAGATAGAAACGCCTGGAAGATAACCCAGGCCGAGTCAGGGACTTCCTAGGCTAAATGAAAAGGACTTGAAGATCAGGCTCCGTCTGTAACAAAAGAGAAGGCAATATCGGGAGGTTCAAAGAGGGCGTGCAACCATGTATAGAACCCATAACCGGAGAAGGACGGATGGCGGCAAAATCTGCAATATCTGCCGTCTGTGACATGAACTCTGCAAAGAAGAACAACATTGTTAAAACAAAACATGACCAACAAGCCCCAACTTACCTCGGGAAAATGAAAATCCCTACCTACCCTCGCCACTACCTGTGCAGGTGTCCGTGATTAACACACGCAGTGACGTAGAGCAGAAATGAATACATAGCACAAGACTGTAAAACGTGTCAGTTCGAGGAGACTAGCGAGGCTGAGAAGGCCTGAGGCAAAACAGGCCAATTAAAAAACGTAACACTCAAGCCTATGAACCTGAAGACGTGTCAGGCAAGTGATGCAAGTAGTGAGATAACGTGACGTATGAATGTAATGAAAGCCGTGAGAAGCGGATGAGGGGACTTGCCACCGCACAAGCCAATTAGAAACGAACATCTCAATCCGACAGAACCCATAAACGTGACGGGTAACCCAGCAGTGGAGGGTGGTCATGAAGTAACGTGAGGATATGAATGTGACATGTATACACAGACTAAGAAAATAAAATGTAGATGAGTGTAGGACCACTGCCGCTGGCCTGAGAACGTGACCACCCCAAAAATTGCAAAGGCGGAGCAACCTGAGGCGTAGCAGGCAAATTAAAAACGTACACTCAGGCCCGATGAACCTGAAGACGTGTCAGGTCATTGTATGAGAAATGAAATGTCAAGATGCATGAAATGTATGAGAAACGGATGAGGAGACTTGCCACCATACAAGCCAATTACAAAACGCTCATCTCAATCTGTAAGCACCTATAAACGTGATGGGTGACCCCCCTCTGTGGTGAACGCCATGAACCTAAATAAACATGCCAATGCTATCAACTAGAAAACGTCCCAAATGAACCCTGCATGAGAACGTAAGTAGTCTGCGACGTACATACCCGAGAACATGAACAGCATGGGAAACAAAAACATGAGAAACGTAAAACCTAAGAACATAAAAAACCATGAGAAACTTAAACGTATGAAAAGCGTAATCACACGAGAACGTGAGAAACGTAATAGCATCGTGACTGAAACCTGCATGAGAACCGAAAACACCAGAGAACCTGAATGCGTGAGAAACGTAACGTAACGAAAAGTAGAAACATAGAAATGCATGAGACACGGAAACATGGAAAACCTAAATAGCATGAAATGTACATTGTATGAGCAACGTGAGCACCCAGAACATGAATAGCAAGAGAAACGTGTACACTTGACAAACGTGCTCGTATGAGAACATGAAAAGCAACCACACAAGAACATGACTAGCCTGAGCTATGCAATTGCACCAGGACATAAACCATGAGAAATGTAACGCATGAGAAATACCATGAGAACCGTAACCACATGGGAAGATATCAAGAGCAGTTTAACGCACTAGAACGTAATTGCATGAGAGACACCATAGAACGTAATGGCACGAGAACTAGCATGAACAACGTAATCGCACGAAAACATGAATCGCATGAGAAACGTAATCGCATGGGAAACACATCGCATGAGAAACTACCATGAGAAACAAATCGCATGAGAAACAAATCGCATGAGAACCTACCATGAGAAACTACCACTAGAAACGAATCGCATGAGAAACGTAATCGCATGAGAGCCACCATGATAACCAAATTGCATGAGAAACTATCACGAGAAACGAATCACATGAGAAACAAATCGCATGAGAAACAAATCGCATGAGAAACAAATCGCATGAGAACTATCACGAGAAACGAATCGCATGAGAAACTACCATGAGAAACAAATCGCATGAGAACAAATCGCATGAGAACTATCATGATAAACGAATCGCACGAGAAACGAATCGCATGAGAAACTACCACGAGAAACGAATCGCATGAGAAACTACCACGAGAAACGAATCGCATGAGAAACTACCACGAGAAACAAATCGCATGAGAAACTACCACGAGAAACAAATCGCATGAGAACCATCATGATAAACGAATCGCGCGAGAAACAAATCGCATGAGAAACTACCACGAGAAACAAATCGCATTAGAAACTACCATGAGAAACAAATCGCATGAGAAACTACCATGAGAAACAAATCGCATGAGAAACTACCACGAGAAATGAATCGCATGAGAACCATCATGATAAACGAATCGCATGAGAAACAAATCGCATGAGAAACTACCATGAGAAACAAATCGCATGAGAAACTACCACGAGAAACGAATCGCATGAGAAACTACCACGAGAAACAAATCGCATGAGAACCATCATGATAAACGAATCGCATGAGAAACTACCATGAGAAACAAATCGCATGAGAAACTACCACGAGAAACGAATCTCATGAGAAACTACCACGAGAAAAAATCGCATGAGAAACTACCATGAGAAACTACATGAGAAACAGAGAAAAACTATCATGAGAAACAAATCGCATGAGAAAACTACCACGAGAAACGAATCGCATGAGAACCGTCATGATAAACGAATCGCAATCATGAGAAACATGAGAAACTCGCATGAGAAACTACCACGAGAAACGAATCGCATGAGAACCATGAGAAACGAATCGCATGAGAACCACATGAGAAACAAATCGCATGAGAAACTACCATGAGAACGTACCACGAGAAACGAATCGCATTAGAAACTACCACGGGAAACGAATCGCATGAGAAACTACCACGAGAACAAATCGCATGAGAAACTACCATGAGAAACTACCATGAGAAACAGATTGCATGAGAAACTATCATGAGAAACAAATCGCATGAGAAACTACAACGAGAAAAGAATCGCATGAGAAACTACCACGAGAAACGAATCGCATGAGAACCATCATGATAAACGAATCGCATGAGAAACAAATCGCATGAGAAACTACCATGAGAACCTACCACGAGAAACAAATCGCATGAGAAACTACCACGAGAAAAGAATCGCATGAGAAACTACCACGAGAAACGAATCGCATGAGAACCATCATGATAAACGAATCACATGAGAAACACATCGCATGAGAAACTACCATGAGAAACAAATCGCATGAGAACCTACCACGAGAAACAAATCACATTAGAAACGTAATCGCATGAGAGCCACCATGATAACCGAATCGCATGAGAAACAAATCGCATGAGAAACTATCACGAGAAACGAATCGCATGAGAAACTACCATGAGAAACTAATCGCATGAGAAACGCAGTCGCATGAGAACCACCATGATAACGAATCGCATGAGAAACTACTATGAGAAACTACCACGAGAAACTAATCGCATGAGAAACTACCACGAGAAACTAATCACATGAGAACCATCATGATAAACGAATCGCATGATAAACGAATCGCATGAGAAACAAATCGCATGAGAAACAAATCGCATGAGAACTATCACGAGAAACGAATCGCATGAGAAACTACCATGAGAAACAAATCGCATGAGAACAAATCGCATGAGAACCATCATGATAAACGAATCGCACGAGAAACAAAACGCATTAGAAACTACCATGAGAAACTACCACGAGAAACAAATCGCATGAGAAACTACCACGAGAAACAAATCGCATGAGAAACTACCACAAGAAACAAATCGCATGAGAAACTACCACGAGAAACAAATCGCATGAGAACCATCATGATAAACGAATCGCGCGAGAAACAAATCGCATGAGAGAGAAACGAGAAACAAATCGCATGAGAAACTACCACGAGAAACAAATCGCATGAGAAACTACCATGAGAAACAAATCGCATGAGAAACTACCACGAGAAACGAATCGCATGAGAAACTACCACGAGAAACGAATCGCATGAGAACCATCATGATAAACGAATCGCATGAGAAACAAATCGCATGAGAAACTACCATGAGAACCTACCACGAGAAACAAATCGCATGAGAAACTACCACGAGAAACAAATCGCATGAGAAACTACCACGAGAACAAATCGCATGAGAAATTACCATGAGAAACTACTATGAGAAACAGATCGCATGAGAAACAGATCGCATGAGAAACTATCATGAGAAACAAATCGCATGAGAAACTACCACGAGAAAAGAATCGCATGAGAAACTACCACGAGAAACGAATCGCATAAGAACCATCATGATAAACGAATCGCATGAGAAACAAATCGCATGAGAAACTACCATTAGAACCTACCACGAGAAACGAATCGCATCCTCTTCAATATCTGTCTGGCTCAGAAACGTGTAGGCCTCTGCACTAGTGTAAATTCGCTTTGCCATTTTGGGCTCTAAATTTAGCCGTACACTAGTGATGATTCACAGGTAAAAAAAGCACCTGACTGTCAGCAAACGTAGAAAACGCTTAAAAATAAAACTGTTAGCGATCGCAGGGATCAGGCCTGTCTCTGCAAACGCTGCAGTTATGTGTGTTGTGTTTTGGAAGCGACAGTGATCGATCGATACTGCACTTGGGTGCGCTGGGCTGGGGGGAGGGACAAAACGCAGGTGCCAGCGGGTATCTGGGCTGATTCCGCTAAAAATTTGTTTTTGGGTACCGTAAACTGCTGGGTATGCTAGTATAGATCTAAACTGATCAGGTATTGATCTGTTCAGATACTATACCACTAAAGGGGGGTGTATGCTTTACGCGTGGGTGTAAGCGTTACTGGCACTAACCTAATGCTGTCTGGGGCGACGCAGACCCTAACTGACGCTAAAATGTAATTGATATCACCCGCCGGGCGATCAGGGGCTAAACCTTTATTGGGTTATATACGGCAGGTGCCCTGATGCTTTAAACAGCAAACTAACCAGCATCCCCCGTAACACTTATGCGGTGATCACTGGTGAAAGGGTTAACTAGGGGGAAATCAGGGGGTTAAAACCTTTATTAGGTAATATATGGGGGTACCCGACGCTTTCTAAAAACCTGGTGGTGAACCTAAATAACTAAATAACGAACTGGCTAACCAGCATCACCAGTGACACTTATACGATGATCACTGGTGAAAGGGTTAACTCTAGGGGCAATCAGGGGTTAAAACCTTTATTTAGAAAATTAATGGGGGTACCTAACGCTATAAAAACCTGGTGGCGAACCTCAAAAAATAACTAGCTACCTAGCGGCACCAATACAGCGATCAGAAAAACGATCGCTTAGTGACACTGGCAATAGGGGGTGAAAGGGTTAACTAGGGCGTGATCAAGGGGTTAAACCTTTATTATGGGAGTAGGGGGCTACCCTGGACCTAAAGGGGTCTAAGACTAATGTCCCTCACACTGACACTAAATGCAGTGATCAGAAAATAAATGATCACTGCAATCAGTGACACTGTGACAGGGGGCTGGGGGGGTGATCAGGGTGTGATCTGGGGGTGACTGGAGGGTTTATGTGCCTGTGTGTACTGTGTCAGTGTGGTGCTTGGTGCAACTCACTGTTATATGTCTTCTCTCCTCTGTGTTGGACGAAAAGACCGACACGAGGAGAGATGACATCACTTCCTCTTCCTGTGTTTACAGTTACACAGGCAGAGGAAGCAGATGACTGGCTGGGAGCGATCGCGAGGGGGTGGCCAGAAACGAACAGCCGCCCCCTCATCCCGGATCGCTCCTACAGCCACGGGAATCGCTGCATGTACCGGGGGGGGTCCCGATCGGACCCCCGACCCACGTCAAGGCAGGCACGTGCAGGTACGTGGATGTGCCTGTCCGTGCCATTCTGCCGACGTATATGTACATGCGGCGGTCGTTAAGTGGTTAACAGAGGAGACAGCTGCGTAAACTGCCGGCAAACTCCACTTTTTTGTAAACTTCTCTTCTATAGGATAAAGAAGAGAAAATCTTCTAGGAGGAGAAAAGTGCTTGTACTCGGAGTCTCAGGTAATCGTGATAGGTAAAGATTAAAGGGAAACAGGGAAATAGATCTAGAAGTGGGAAAGTGACCTGAGGCGTGCCGGGGTCACGTGGTCAGTATGCCTAAAAGGGGGCATACCCAAGTAGAAGTAAAAGAAGAAATAGCAATAAAAAAGGGGATGGGTGGGTGGGACACAAGAAAACCGATGCCCAGAAGGAGGAAGGAGGGAGGGTTTAAATACCCCCCGACTCCTCCTACAAACACAGGCTGACCTGCAGTCAGCCTTTCACTTGTACTCGGAGTCTCAGGTAATCGTGCTAGGGAAAGATCAGAGGGGAAACAGGGAAATAGATCTAGAGGTGGGAAAGTGACCTGAGGCGTGCCGGGGTCACGTGGTCAGTATGCCTAAAAGGGGGCAAAAATAAAACAGTAGGATAAGCTGAGCAAGAGATTGAAATGAAAGTAACTGTATGTAACCCAAAGCCTCCAACGCAAGAATACCTGTGACAGACATGCGGAACTGGGATATGTCCGGGAGGAAAGCTGACTACTGCCAATCTGACTCCTCAACAAGAATAGAGACCCCTGACGGATGGCAGCAGAAACTGCACCTATGCTGAAAAGCCAGCCCAGAGTGGATGTTAAAGTGCTACCCTAGTTAGTCAGCAGGGAATGGCTACGTGTCGAGCCCCATGCTAGCAGAGAAGGGAGTACTAGGGAAAGGAAAGTGGCCTATCCCTGAGTACATCCACAAAAGTCTGGTGCCCAGGCTGTACTGGGCACCAGCTTGAAAACCCGTTTGAGTTGAAAGTGGCAAAAGAAAACAAAAAACGCAAGTAGGTACTGAATGTCTGTGAGAAACGAACCCAGGACACCGAGATAGAAACGCCTGGAAGATAACCCAGGCCAAGTCAGGGACTTCCTAGGCTAAATGAAAAGGACTTGAAGATCAGGCTCCGTCTGTAACAAAAGAGAAGGCAATATCGGGAGGTTCAAAGAGGGCGTGCAACCATGTATAGAACCCATAACCGGAGAAGGACGGATGGCGGCAAAATCTGCAATATCTGCCGCCTATGACATGAACTCTGCAAAGAAGAACAACATTGTTAAAACAAAACATGACCAACAAGCCCCAACTTACCTCGGGAAAATGAAAATCCCTACCTACCCTCGCCACTACCTGTGCAGGTGTCCGTGATTAACACACGCAGTGACGTAGAGCAGAAATGAATACATAGCACAAGACTGTAAAACGTGTCAGTTCGAGGAGACTAGCGAGGCTGAGAAGGCCTGAGGCAAAACAGGCCAATTAAAAAACGTAACACTCAAGCCTATGAACCTGAAGACGTGTCAGGCAAGTGATGCAAGTAGTGAGATAATGTGACGTATGAATGTAATGAAAGCCGTGAGAAGCGGATGAGGGGACTTGCCACCGCACAAGCCAATTAGAAACGAACATCTCAATCCGACAGAACCCATAAACGTGACGGGTAACCCAGCAGTGGAGGGTGGTCATGAAGTAACGTGAGGATATGAATGTGACATGTATACACAGACTAAGAAAATAAAATGTAGATGAGTGTAGGACCACTGCCGCTGGCCTGAGAACGTGACCACCCCAAAAATTGCAAAGGCGGAGCAACTGAGGCGTAGCAGGCAAATTAAAAACGTACACTCAGTAATCAGCCCGATGAACCTGAAGACGTGTCAGGTCATTGTATGAGAAATGAAATGTCAAGATGCATGAAATGTATGAGAAACGGATGAGGAGACTTGCCACCATACAAGCCAATTACAAAACGCTCATCTCAATCCGTAAGCACCCATAAACGTGATGGGTGACCCCCCTCTGTGGTGAACGCCATGAACCTAAATAAACATGCCAATGCTATCAACTAGAAAACGTCCCAAATGAACCCTGCATGAGAACGTAAGTAGTCTGCGACGTACATACCCGAGAACATGAACAGCATGGGAAACAAAAACATGAGAAACGTAAAACCTAAGAACATAAAAAACCATGAGAAACTTAAACGTATGAAAAGCGTAATCACACGAGAATGTGAGAAACGTAATAGCATCGTGACTGAAACCTGCATGAGAACCGAAAACACCAGAGAACCTGAATGCGTGAGAAACGTAACGTAACGAAAAGTAGAAACATAGAAATGCATGAGACACGGAAACATGGAAAACCTAAATAGCATGAAATGTACATTGTATGAGCAACGTGAGCACCCAGAACATGAATAGCAAGAGAAACGTGTACACTTGACAAACGTGCTCGTATGAGAACATGAAAAGCAACCACACAAGAACATGACTAGCCTGAGCTATGCAATTGCACCAGGACATAAACCATGAGAAACGTAACGCATGAGAAATACCATGAGAACCGTAACCACATTGCATGAGAGACACCATAGAACGTAATGGCACGAGAACTAGCATGAACAATGTAATCGCACGAAAACATGAATCGCATGAGAAACGTAATCGCATGGGAAACACATCGCATGAGAAACTACCATGAGAAACAAATCGCATGAGAAACAAATCGCATGAGAACCTACCATGAGAAACTACCACTAGAAACGAATCGCATGAGAAACGTAATCGCATGAGAGCCACCATGATAACCGAATCGCATGAGAAACTATCACGAGAAACGAATCACATGAGAAACAAATCGCATGAGAAACAAATCGCATGAGAAACAAATCGCATGAGAACTATCACGAGAAACGAATCGCATGAGAAACTACCATAAGAAACAAATCGCATGAGAACAAATCGCATGAGAACTATCATGATAAACGAATCGCACGAGAAACGAATCGCATGAGAAACTACTACGAGAAACGAATCGCATGAGAAACTACCACGAGAAACGAATCGCATGAGAAACTACCACGAGAAACAAATCGCATGAGAAACTACCACGAGAAACAAATCGCATGAGAACCATCATGATAAACGAATCGCGCGAGAAACAAATCGCATGAGAAACTACCACGAGAAACAAATCGCATTAGAAACTACCATGAGAAACAAATCGCATGAGAAACTACCATGAGAAACAAATCGCATGAGAAACTACCACGAGAAATGAATCGCATGAGAACCATCATGATAAACGAATCGCATGAGAAACAAATCGCATGAGAAACTACCATGAGAAACAAATCGCATGAGAAACTACCACGAGAAACGAATCGCATGAGAAACTACCACGAGAAACAAATCGCATGAGAACCATCATGATAAACGAATCGCATGAGAAACTACCATGAGAACCTACCACGAGAAACAAATCGCATGAGAAACTACCACGAGAAACAAATCGCATGAGAAACTACCACGAGAACAAATCGCATGAGAAACTACCATGAGAAACTACCATGAGAAACAGATTGCATGAGAAACTATCATGAGAAACAAATCACAGGAGAAACTACCACGAGAAAAGAATCGCATGAGAAACTACCACGAGAAACGAATCGCATGAGAACCGTCATGATAAACGAATCGCATGAGAAACAAATCGCATGAGAAACTACCATGAGAAACAAATCGCATGAGAAACTACCACGAGAAACGAATCACATGAGAAACTACCACGAGAAAAGGAATCGCATGAGAACCATCATGATCAACTAATCACATGAGAAACAAATCGCATGAGAAACTACCATGAGAACGTACCACGAGAAACGAATCGCATGAGAAACTACCACGAGAACAAATCGCATGAGAAACTACCATGAGAAACTACCATGAGAAACAGATTGCATGAGAAACTATCATGAGAAACAAATCGCATGAGAAACTACAACGAGAAAAGAATCGCATGATTAACTACCACGAGAAACGAATCGCATGAGAACCATCATGATAAACGAATCGCATTAGAAACAAATCGCATGAGAAACTACCATGGGAACCTACCACGAGAAACAAATCGCATGAGAAACTACCACGAGAAAAGAATCGCATGAGAAACTACCACGAGAAACGAATCGCATGAGAACCATCATGATAAACGAATCACATGAGAAACACATCGCATGAGAAACTACCATGAGAAACAAATTGCATGAGAAACAAATCGCATGAGAACCTACCACGAGAAACAAATCACATGAGAAACAAATCGCATGAGAAACTATCACGAGAAACGAATCGCATGAGAAACTACCATGAGAAACTAATCGCATGAGAAACGCAGTCGCATGAGAACCACCATGATAACGAATCGCATGAGAAACTACTATGAGAAACTACCACGAGAAACTAATCGCATGAGAAACTACCACGAGAAACTAATCACATGAGAACCATCATGATAAACGAATCGCATGATAAACAAATCGCATGAGAAACAAATCGCATGAGAAACAAATCGCATGAGAACTATCACGAGAAACGAATCGCATGAGAAACTACCATGAGAAACAAATCGCATGAGAACAAATCGCATGAGAACCATCATGATAAACGAATCGCACGAGAAACAAATCGCATTAGAAACTACCATGAGAAACTACCACGAGAAACAAATCGCATGAGAAACTACCACGAGAAACGAATCGCATGAGAAACTACCACAAGAAACAAATCGCATGAGAAACTACCACGAGAAACAAATCGCATGAGAACCATCATGATAAACGAATCGCGCGAGAAACAAATCGCATGAGAAACTACCATGAGAAACTACCACGAGAAACAAATCGCATGAGAAACTACCATGAGAAACAAATCGCATGAGAAACTACCATGAGAAACAAATCGCATGAGAAACTACCACGAGAAACGAATCGCATGAGAAACTACCACGAGAAACGAATCGCATGAGAACCATCATGATAAACGAATCGCATGAGAAACAAATCGCATGAGAAACTACCATGAGAACCTACCACGAGAAACGAATCGCATGAGAAACTACCACGAGAAACGAATCGCATGAGAAACTACCACGAGAACAAATCGCATGAGAAATTACCATGAGAAACTACTATGAGAAACAGATCGCATGAGAAACAGATCGCATGAGAAACTATCATGAGAAACAAATCGCATGAGAAACTACCACGAGAAAAGAATCGCATGAGAAACTACCACGAGAAACGAATCGCATGAGAACCATCATGATAAACGAATCGCATGAGAAACAAATCGCATGAGAAACTACCATTAGAACCTACCACGAGAAACGAATCGCATGAGAACCATCATGATAAACGAATCGCATGAGAAACAAATCGCATGAGAAACTACCATGAGAACCTACCACGAGAAACGAATCGCATGAGAAACTACCACGGGAAACGAATCGCATGAGAAACTACCATGAGAAACTACTATGAGAAACAGATTGCATGAGAAACAGATCGCATGAGAAACTATCATGAGAAACAAATCGCATGAGAAACTACCACGAGAAACGAATTGCATGAGAAACTACCATGAGAAACAGATCGCATGAGAAACTATCATGAGAAACAAATCGCATGAGAAATTTTCACGAAAAACAAATCGCATGAGAACTACCATGAGAAACGTAATCGCATGAGAAACTTAATCGCATGAGAGACGTAATCCCATGAGAGACGTAATCCATGAGAAGCGTAATCGCATGAGAGACGTAATCCCATGAGAGACGTAATCCATGAGAAGCGTTATCGCATGAGAAACCTAACAGCATGAGAAACATAACAGCATGAGAAACGTAATCGCATGAGAAACGTAATCGCATGAGAAATGTAATCGCATGAGAAATTGAATGGCATTGAAAACTTAACATTGAGAACATAACTAACCTGAGAAATGTAATCGCATAAGAACATGAATGGCATGAGAAACATGAACACATGAGAACATAACTTACCTGAGAAACGTGACAGCCTGAGAAACGTGACAGCCTGAGAAACGTGACATGAATAGCATACCGAACCTGACTGAAACATGCACTCCCTAAGCTCACTAACTAAAACACTGATTGCACACACCCACTCCAACTGGAACCTGATAGAGGTAGAATGCCCGTAGAAGCTGATTGACCCGGGTGTGCCTGATCACTGCCAGCACCTACAATAGGGGAAGCAAGGACGTACCATCCCATCTATCCTAGTACTGTAACGCAAGATGGGGGGGGAGGGGGGGCTGGTGAGTAACATCCAAAAGTTACTAACCTGGCTTCCACACACACTAAAGAAAAGTAACCAACAGATCACTATTCAGCAGTGCGGCAGTCTAGACCTGAGTCCACCTTACCTTGAGAGGTTCCTTCAACCACCTGGGAAAGTTGGGTAGCCTAGCAAGCATATGTGTGGAAAAGTGTAGCGCTAATAATGACACAAATAATGATAATACAATAAAGATTAAATCATGCAACACCACATGTGAATGAATGGTATTCAAAAGTCCATAAATGTTTTGAATGAATCGGTGAGTCGGTTTCTTTGAGTAAAACAGATACACAAAATCCAGTGCATAAAGAAGTGAAAAATCCACCACCGCTTATGACAAGGGGCTTACCGGACCGATTGGACCTAGACAGGCATATACCCACTAGGCCAATCAAGCTTTGTTAAAGTTGATATACTGAAGCGGGTACACCATACACGTCATGCGATTCGGTATCAATGAAGGCAAACCTCAGACAGATGATTCAAAAATACTTCCCAGCAAGCAGCAACTCTCAACAGATCACTCAGAGGGCATATCAGTACTCCAACCGATAAGCATGAAAAAGAGAAGGCAAGGCGTACATAGCGTAATTCCGTAATAAAAAATCGATATTTATTATAAAGAGAAAAACTCACATTTTGCAATGGTCAATAGAGCTTATAGAAAAAGGGTAGCAGGAACAACAGTAGTCCATCCCGACATGTTTCGTTACAAAAAGAACATCATCTGGGGTGAATTTTTCTCTTTATAATAAATATCGATTTTTATTACGGAATTACGCTATGTACGCCTTGCCTTCTCTTTTTCATGCTTATCGGTTGGAGTACTGATATGCCCTCTGAGTGATCTGTTGAGAGTTGCTGCTTGCTGGGAAGTATTTTTGAATCATCTGTCTGAGGTTTGCCTTCATTGATACCGAATCGCATGACGTGTATGGTGTACCCGCTTCAGTATATCAACTTTAACAAAGCTTGATTGGCCTAGTGGGTATATGCCTGTCTAGGTCCAATCGGTCCGGTAAGCCCCTTGTCATAAGCGGTGGTGGATTTTTCACTTCTTTATGCACTGGATTTTGTGTATCTGTTTTACTCAAAAGAAACCGACTCACCGATTCATTCAAAACATTTATGGACTTTTGAATACCATTCATTCACATGTGGTGTTGCATGATTTAATCTTTATTGTATTATCATTATTTGTGTCATTATTAGCGCTACACTTTTCCACACATTTTCTATTAGCAATTTTTTGATCTCTCTTGCTGTGTTAGCGGCTTTTTGTATTTTAAGATAGCGCAGTATTTTTTCTTTTTCGATTTTGAGCCTAGCAAGCATACAATGTGAAACATGGCTGTGATAGACCATGCTGATGCTGCTAACCGTGGATAACCACCCACGGCACCATGTGGTGACAAAAGAATGGGCTGAGGGGTAACATGTCACTGGCCTGGCACAGACACTGAAGTGTTACTGAGAAACTAAGGGGAGGGGGGGGGGGGGTTTGAGCGCAAACCATCTCCCCATGTAAGGTACCAGCCTAGTATGGCGCCGTGGGCGGGTGACGTCATCGGAGCGCAACACTCGGCTATGCATGAAGCTGGCACTGTCACGCCAATGGCAAACATGTCCGGTGAGTGCCGCTGGCTCGGCATAGTATTGCAGACCCCCCGACTGACACCTGACACGGAGCCCCCTCGCAGCCGCATGTCCTCCTAGTAGACCACAGATGGAACCCGGAAGTGACGTCAGACGGGTCACACCGGAAATGACGGAACAGAAAACCGACGCCCAGAAGGAGGAAGGAGGGAGGGTTTAAATACCCCCCGACTCCTCCTACAAACACAGGCTACACTGACCTGCGGTCAGCCTTTCACATATCTGGGTGATCCCAGTCTGCCTACAGGGCCGGCCCTTGAGGTGTGTGAGCCATGTGGTGAGCCTACAGGGCGCAATGGACAACAGGGGCGCCATGCGGTCATCACAGCTTGCGGAAACCCGGGCACAAATTCCACCATAATGTGGCCAGTGGCAGCGGATCTCTGGCCCCGGCTGGATCTGGAGTGGTGCCGTGCATCCTTTGCCCACTACAGTATCATGTCACTGACACTGTGCAGTGCGGTTTGAGCCCAGAAGGTCTGCGGTTGGCGCAGCGGCGCGCCTGTTCCCGCCTGCTGTGTGTCTGAGACCAGCGCGCGCCCCGTGATTGGCCGAACGGGTCAACGTGAAGGACTGCGATTGGCCACGAGGTGCACCTGCTCCTGCCTGCTGTGTGTCTCCCTAAGGTCGGTCTCATCTGCTCTGTCAGCCTCCTTCCTGTCAATCACCCCCCCCTCCTCTCTCTCTGTGTCACCCCCCTCCTCTCTCTCTCTCTGTGTCACCCCCCTCCTCTCTCTTTCTCTGTGTCACCCCCCCTCCTCTCTCTATCTGTGTCACCACCCCTCCCCTCTCACTCTGTGTCACCCCTCCTCTCTCTCTCTCTCTCTCTCTGTCACCCCCTCCTCTCTCTGTCACCCCCTTCCTCTCTCTCTCTCTGTCACCCCTCCTCTCTCTCTGTCACCTCCTCCTCTCTCTCTCTCAACCCTCCTCTCTCTCTGTCACCCCCTCCTCTCTCTCTCTGTCACCCCCTCCTCTCTCTGTCACCCCCTTCCTCTCTCTCTCTGTCACCCCCTCCTCTCTATCTGTCACCCCTCCTCTCTCTCTCAACCCCTTCTCTCTCTGTCACCCCCCTCCTCTCTCTCTCTCTCTGTCACCCCCTCCTCTCTCTCTCTGTCACCCCCCTCCTCTCTCTCTCTCTGTCACCCCCTCCTCTCTCTCTGTCACCCCCCTCCTTTCTCTCTGTCACCCCCTCCTTTCTCTCTCTCTGTCACCCCTCCTCTCTCTCTGTCACCCCTCCTTTCTTTCTCTGTCACACCCCCCTCCTCTCTCTGTCACCCCCCTCCTCTCTTTCTCTGTGCCACCCCCCCTCCTCTCTCTCTGTGCCACCCCCTCCTCTCTCTCTGTGCCACCCCCCTCCTCTATCTCTGTGTCACACCCCCTTCCCAGGGGCATCATTAGGGGTGGGATGGGAATTACAATGCCCGCCCCGCCACCCCACATACCCGATTCCTGTTTGGCGGCTCTCCTCCTTGGCTCCTAAGCCTCCCTGGCTGCATTGCTATGACAGGCACATTGGGCGTGCCGGCGCCACACACCACGGCTGAGGTAGGTGACGTCAGTGTGGTCAGGTCAGTGTAGTCAGGTAAGGTCAGTCTAGTCAGTGTATGCAGGTCAGGTCAATGTAGTCAGGACAGGTCAGTGTAGTCAGCCATATACCCCTGTAGAAGTCTACCCAAGACGAAACCGGTCGGGTACGCTGGGTTCATTCCCAACTTTTTGCACACTTTTTTGATATACTCCTACCTATTCAAGGTGGTGGAGTTAAGGTGCATATTTTATTCTGTGATGTGGTTTCCTTTTGGGACCAAACCATATCTTTGGATTGGAGTGTGATATATTGCTGTGGGACTGCCGATTTTTATGTTTTTAATACATTTTTATACATTTTCACACTATGAGAAACTTTTCTCTTTTTTTGGTGTGATAACCCACTGATTGATTACACCATTTTCGGTTCACGGAGTCACATCCCTGTATTCTTGGTCGTGAATACAATCTACAAACACCGGAGGCCCTCTGGATCCTAATATTTCCTTGATGACATCACGTAGAGGACAAAGGGAAGACAGCCACGGATTGATCTATGCTCTCTAGACCCTCCACCGTACGGTGAGTCACGGGTCCACAGAATCTGGTAAGAGTACCTCATTATTCTTACATTACCAAGTTATTGGATTATATCCTCTGGAGTGTATGAGTTTGCCTACACCTACCGTGGGAAGAAATTTTCCATCTATGAGACCCATAGAGTGTGTGGACTTACCTTTTCCAGTTTTAGGACTATCTCCCGGATCCAGTATCGACATCCTGTGAGGACCTTGTTTAGGCTCATGAATATATTCATATATGGTGTTTGATCATAAAGACTTAGGCCGCGTACACACGAGGGGATATGTCCGCTGAAAACGGTCCGATGGACCGTTTCAGCAGACATCTCCGCTCGTGTGTATGGGCTAGCGGACAGATTTCTCCACCCGACAGATTTCAAAGCATGCTTTGAAATCTATCCGGTGGGAATCTGTCCGCCCCGACATGTCTGCTGGTTAGTACACTTACCAGCAGACATGTCGGGTCCCACCGCCGCCGCGCCGCTGCCGAATGGATTCGGCGCATGCGCGGAAGTGTTTTACTTCCTGGTGCGGTGACGTGGCGGTGACGCGGCGGCGTCAACGTCACCGCCGCGTCACCGCGCCGTCCGGCGGCGGGGAATTTGATCCGATGGTGTGTACACGCCATCGGATCAAACTCCCGATCGGACATATCCGATGGAAATGGTCCGCGGACCGTTTTTATCGGATATATCCGATCGTGTGTACGCCGCCTACGTATACTCACAATCTCACAATCCCCTTTTTTATCTCATTGTGCACATTGTTTGGAGGTGTTACTGTGATCACTATTACAATTTAACATTTATCTATCGGTCCAAGTTTTGATACTTGTGACCCTTGTTCACATTGTTTGTGTAACACTAATTTCATTATTATTATTATTTTTATATTTT
The DNA here is from genome assembly GCA_029574335.1 of Rana kukunoris. Lineage (NCBI taxonomy): Eukaryota > Metazoa > Chordata > Amphibia > Anura > Ranidae > Rana > Rana kukunoris. Next base: position 168,771 of record JAJQKJ010002698.1, read on the forward strand.
TCTTTCATTTGTTTTCATGGTAAGGCTGATCACGGCCATACATGTTGATATTATTTTGGTTATTTGTTTTTTTCACATTTGATATGCATTAATCACTTGAGAGAGAGATGCCCCTAGCACTAGTGGGAAGGGGGACTGAAGTTCCTGTCTCCATTTTCCACCTCACAAGTGGAGTCATTCTTTTTGGCGCTACACTTACTTTTTTACAATTTTTTACAACTTTCTTTGTTGTGTTGGCTGCCTACACACTCATTTAGGATTTGCGCAATACTTACACATACACAGGTCACTGTATGAATAGTGGTGTAAATCCATTCCAAAATGTGCTGTGCTAATGTCCAACGTATCTAACTCCAAAAGGAGATTATAAATTGGATATTAGCACAACACATTTTGAAGTGGAAATATACCACTATTCATACAGTATTATATGTGTGTGGAGATTGCACAGTATAGGCCAGATTCAGGTAGATTGGAGCTTCTTTGCTCTGGAGTAACGTTTCTCATTTACGTTACGCTGGCAAAATTTTAGGAGCAAGTGCTGTTATTCATGAAGCACTTGCTCCTAAAGTTGCGGCAGCGTATCGCAAATGAGCCGGCGGAATTCAAATTGGGCGGGTACGGGGCGTGTATTATTTAAACTAAGCGCGATCCCGCGGTGAACGTACTGCGCATGCGTCGACTGTCAATGCATCCCAGTGCGCATGCTCCAAATTCTGTCAGTGAACGTCAATGACGTCAAATCCCCATTCACGGACGTTTTCCGCAAGCGACACGATTTTTTTTTTCAACGCAATGACGACGGCTATACTTAACATAGGATACTCCACTAGGGGGCTGCTTTATCTTTACGCCGCGTATCGCTTGTGGAAACGTCGGAAAGTCACTGCGTCGCGCCCGAATACGATCGTGAATTGCCGATTCCCGCTGATTAACATATTTTTTCAGCGTAAATCAGCGGGAACGCCCCTGGCGCCATTTTTAAATTAAAGTTGCGATGCAATGGCGTAATTCAATTGCGCCGATCGCATCGGAACTCCAACCCGGCGTTTCTTGTTTTCTGGTTACAGAAAACAGAAACGCCGGCTTAAAGTGACAGTTAGGCTGGAGTATCACTGATACTCCAGCCTAACTCTACCTGAATCTGGCCCTATGGGCCAGATTCAGCAAGACTTGCGCTGGAGTAATTCGATATGCGCCGCGTAACTGTGATTATGCGCCGTCGTTTCTATGTGGCCGTACCCACCAAACTAGATGCGACAGAAAACGGGCCATTTCCGATCGGCTTAACTTTCCGACGCCAGAGTATCGTCAGCACATAATTTCACTTGGCGCATCAGTCGCTCCTATTGATTTCCCCTGCAAATATGCAAATGAGGGTTATTTCCCAATTCGCGAACGGATTAGCACCATACGCTGGCTACATGCGCCGCGCGTATCTCGTCCGTCCGGCGCAAAGTTATTTATACAAATAGCTGCTTTATCTTTACTCCAGACGGCCACAGGTCAGCAGGAGAGCAGCTACAGCAGCGATACCGACGATAAGAGCTAGCTGAGCACCCCCACTTGCAGGACAACACCTCTGTCCATGCTTGTCTGTCAACTTTTACAGCCATGGAGGAAGACATCATAGGTCTCCATAGCCGAGATGACGGCTGACAGCTCCTGGCCTTTAGAGTTCAGCTTTCTCCTGTGTGTTTGCGGGGAACGGGAGCAGCCATCTCAGAACAAAAGTAACTTCACTGCGGGGAGGGGGAACAGGATATACTTTAGTACCGGAATGGCGCATCTACGGGCGCATTTAAACGCCCAACGAAACGCATTGCGCTGACGTTTCCCGTGAAGTGGTGCCGACGGAAGTTGTGAGCATGTGCACAAGGGGGCGAGTGAAGCCTCACTTACTGCGCATGCTCCGTGGATGATGCGCTGAACGTAAGCCTCTGCGCTGGGCTCCGCCCATCATTTACATATGATCACACCCACTTCCACTTGCGTCGGGTTACGCCAGCGCATTATCGTTACTCTGGCGCAAGTTTACGCGAAGGTGGTATGTGAATAACAGTACTTGCGCCGAAAGTGTCGGCGGAGTAACGTAAATGAGAAACGTTACTCCAAAGTAAAGAAGCGCCCATCTACCTGAATCTGGCCCTATTTGTTTAAATACGATTGCAGTGTTTGCACATGCACTTAAATTAACTGTTATTAAATCTAATTATTTGTTACAATATTTTTTTCCTCTTTGTGTATGTTTGGGTGAACAGGGGGTGACGGGTAAAGATGGGGGGCGCCACAGGATTACAGAATTAGCTCGCACAGGGCGCCTGAACACCTAAGGCCGCCCCTGTCTGCCTATATTAGCTGTTCCAGTAAGGAATGTACAGGAAAAGCGTGAGGATCCTGTGGAGGTTTCAGGGAACCCAGGGAGGAAAAGGAAGGCTTTACTTCCTCTGCTGGGAGCATCTTGTACCCAGAAGAGGAGACATCTGCCTGCCTCTCTTCCTGATCCCCCAAAGGCACAACATCATCTCTTGCCCATTCCTGCTCCAACACAGGAAGGACACGATTAGGGGATAGGGACTTATCGTGTGTTCTTCCAGACTCGGAAGAAGATGCGATCATTACAGCTATTTAGTTATTCATTTTTTATTTTTAGTGGGAATGCTTAATGGCATTCCCAGTATTGATATTCGTTATTAGTGGGAATGCTTTAATAAGCATTCCCAGTATTGTTATTCATTTTTTATTATTCTAATTAGTGGGAATGCTTTAATAAGCATTCCCAGTATTGTTATTCGTTTTTTATTATTCTTTTTAATTTTATTAGTGGGAATGCTTTAATAAGCATTCCCAGTATTGTTATTCGTTTTTTTATAATTCTTATTAATTAGTGGGAATGCATTAATAAGCATTCCCAGTATTGTTATTCGATTTTTATTATTCTTAATTAGTGGGAATGCTTTAATAAGCATTCCCAGTATTGTTATTCGTTTTTTATTAGTGGGAATGCTTTAATAAGCATTCCCAGTATTGTTATTCGTTTTTTATTATTAGTGGGAATGCTTTAATAAGCATTCCCAGTATTGTTTTTCGTTTTTTATTATTCTTATTAATTAGTGGGAATGCTTTAATAAGCATTCCCAGTATTGTTATTTGTTTTTTAGTGGGAATGCTTTAATAAGCATTCCCAGTATTGTTATTCATTTTTTATTATTAGTGGGAATGCTTTAATAAGCATTCCCAGTATTGTTATTCGTTTTTTATTATTCTTATTAATTAGTGGGAATGCTTTAATAAGCATTCCCAGTATTGTTATTCGTTTTTTATTATTAGTGGGAATGCTTTAATAAGCATTCCCAGTATTGTTATTCATTTTTTATTTGTGGGAATGCTTAAATAAGCATTCCCAGTATTGTTATTCGTTTTTTATTATTCTTATTAGTGGGAATGCTTTAATAAGCATTCCCAGTATTGTTATTCGTTTTTTAATAGTGGGAATGCTTTAATAAGCATTCCCAGTATCGTTATTCATTTTTTATTATTCTTATTAATTAGTGGGAATGCTTTAATAAGCATTCCCAGTATTGTTATTAGTTTTTTATTATTCTTATTAATTAGTGGGAATGCTTTAATAAGCATTCCCAGTATTGTTATTCGTTTTTTATTATTAGTGGGAATGCTTTAATAAGCATTCCCAGTATTGTTATTCATTTTTTATTTGTGGGAATGCTTAAATAAGCATTCCCAGTATTGTTATTCGTTTTTTATTATTCTTATTAGTGGGAATGCTTTAATAAGCATTCCCAGTATTGTTATTCGTTTTTTAATAGTGGGAATGCTTTAATAAGCATTCCCAGTATCGTTATTCATTTTTTATTATTCTTATTAATTAGTGGGAATGCTTTAATAAGCATTCCCAGTATTGTTATTAGTTTTTTATTATTCCTATTAGTGGGAATGCTTTAATAAGCATTCCCAGTATTGTTATTCGTTTTTTATTATTCTTACTTTTAATTTTAATTAGTGGGAATGCTTTAATAAGCATTCCCAGTATTGTTATTCGTTTTTATTATTCTTTTTATTAGTGGGAATGCTTTAATAAGCATTCCCAGTATTGTTATTCGTTTTTTATTATTAGTGGGAATGCTTTAATAAGCATTCCCAGTATTGTTATTCGTGTTTTATTATTCTTAATTAGTGGGAATGCTTTAATAAGCATTCCCAGTATTGTTATTCATTTTTTATTATTAGTGGGAATGCTTTAATAAGCATTCCCAGTATTGTTATTCGTTTTTTATTATTCTTAATTAGTGGGAATGCTTTAATAAGCATTCCCAGTATTGTTATTTGTTTTTTATTAGTGGGAATGCTTTAATAAGCATTCCCAGTATTGTTATTCGTTTTTTATTATTCTTATTATTCCGTACGTTTTTTGGCTCTGCGTAACTTCGCCATACTTTCAGCGATTGAGACCATTCAACTTTTAAAATGTTCATCTCATTCAGCTAACGATGGGACTTCTTCAAGTTTTTATGTAGTATTTATACTTTTTAAAATAATAAGCTTTTAGTCGCTTTTTTTTTAACATTGAAGTCAATGAGAACATGCTTTCTCCTGCTTCAAAACTCATGCCGTACAAAATGTATCTCCTCCTTCATACTTTCACTGACAGACACCAAACAAACTTTACCACGGTCACAAAATATTCAGCTATCTGGCTATGACTTTTCAGATTGAAATCTTTTATAGTTTTTGTGAAAAAGCAATTTACGTTTAGTGATTTTTTCAGAAAATTTTATCGATTAAACAGTCTTCCTTTGGACATGGCTTAGAGTGTGTCATGTGACCTTTAGAGTGTGAGTTTTGAAAAGAATCGTATTATCTATAAAAAAGGGGGAACAAATTGCTCTCAAGACGCCCACAAGATCTACTTGTCATACACAATTTATATATCAAATGGAAGGTATTTTTGTCTGCTTTCAGGGGATGTGATCAGTTTTGTGATGCGCATTTTACTTTTCGTTGCTGGAGCTTCTAAAGGACAAGAGTTCCAAATTTTTCCCCATAGACCTTCATTATAACGCACTTTTAAAATTTGTTAGTAAGACACACAAAGATACTCTTTTCTAAATTGCTGACATGGCCACATTTTTAAGTTTATCAACATAAATTTCATATCGATGCGTTCACAAGGGTCTTGTCTTTTATACGGTGAAGTCGCTGTATCGATCGCATGTACGGTTGTGGATTTATTAAGGTTTGTTTGAAGGGTTATTTCACTTATTTTGTGTGTAGATAAAAAGCGTTTGTAATGGTAATTCGTTCCCTAAATAGCTTCCTTTACCTCAGTGCAATATTCCCCCTCACACACCTGGGGAGGGGAGAAAACCTCTTGAGGGGGGAGGGGCGACCAGGAAGTCAGGATGCTCTGTACTTTGCAGATAGAGGAAGGAGCTGCGTGTTAGTGGGCGTCCTGCTCACCCCCTCCCCCCTCAAGAGGCTTTCTCCACACCAGGGAAAAAGCCTTGCACTACTGTGTGGAGTTACAGACAGAAGAACAGGAAGTGAGGATTTCTCAGAAGAAATAAGGACATTTAAAAGCAAAATCAAAGGATGGGGTAAGTAAAGGAGGACTGCACTAAGGTAAAGGAAGTTATTTAGGGAAAATGATTTTACCTTTACAACACGTTTAATGATTAAAGAGAGGCTTTATAAGTACTGAAGGAACACTGCTTGTATGTCCTAAAGATAGTATAGTGGTTATGGTGAATGGGATTTGTGCGGGCTTAGCAATTCAGCTATTCAGCATTCCCACGTATTTTCCTCAGGAAATGCATTTTCTAGTTTTAATTAGTGGGAATGCTTTAATAAGCATTCCCAGTATTGTTATTCGTTTTTTATTAGTGGGAATGCTTTAATAAGCATTCCCAGTATTGTTATTCGTTTTTTATTATTCTTAATTAGTGGGAATGCTTTAATAAGCATTCCCAGTATTGATATTCGTTTTTTATTATTCTTAATTTTATCCTTTATTCCGTACGTTTTTTGGCTCTGCGTAACTTCGCCATACTTTCAGCGATTGAGACCATTCAACTTTTAAAATGTTCATCTCATTTAGCTAACGATGGGACTTCTTCAAGTTTTTTTGTGCTATTTATACTTTTTAAAATATTAAGCTTTTAGTCGCTTTTTTTTAACATTGAAGTCAATGAGAACATGCTTTTTCCTGCTTTAAAACTCATGCCGTACAAAATGTATCTCCTCCTTCATACTTTCACTGACAGACACCAAACAAACTTTACCACGGTCACAAAATATTCAGCTATCCGGCTATGACTTTTCAGATTGAAATCTTTTATAGTTTTTGTGAAAAAGCAATTTACGTTTAGTGATTTTTTCAGAAAATGTTATCGATTACACTGCTTGTCTATGGAGACGTTTTACAGTGTGTCATGTGACCTTTACAGTGTGAGTTTTGAAAAAACTCGGATTATCTATAAAAAAGGGGGAACAAATTGCTCTCACGCCCACAAGATCTACTTGTCATACACAATTTATATATCAAATGGTAGGTATTTTTGTCTGCTTTTAGGCAATGTGATCAGTTGTGTGATGTGCATTTTACTTTTCGTTGCTGGAGCTTCTAAAGGACAAGAGTTCCAAAAAATTTCCCATAGGCCTTCATTATAACGCGCTTTTAAAATTTGTTAGTAAGACACACAACGACACTCTTTTCTAAATCGCTGGCATGGCCACATTTTTAAGTTTATCAACATAAATTTCATATCGATGCGTTCACAAGGGTCTTGTCTTTTATATGGTGAAGTCGCTGTATCGATCGCATGTACGGTGGTGGATTTATTAAGGTTTGTTTGAAGGGTTATTTCACTTATTTTGTGTGTAGATAAAAAGCGTTTGTAATGGTAATTCTTTCCCTAAATAGCTTCCTTTACCTCAGTGCAATTAGCTCCCTCACACACCTGGGGGGAGGGGAGAAAACCTTTTGAGGGGGGAGGGGCGACCAGGAAGTCAGGACGCTCTGTACTTTGCAGATAGAGAAAGGAGCTGCGTGTTAGTGGGCGTCCTGCTCACCCCCTCCCCCCTCAAGAGGCTTTCTCCACACCAGGGAAAAAGCCTTGCACTACTGTGTGGAGTTACAGACAGAAGAACAGGAAGTGAGGATTTCTCAGAAGAAATAAGGACATTTAAAAGCAAAATCAAAGGATGAGGTAAGTAAAGGAGGACTGCACTAAGGTAAAGGAAGTTATTTAGGGAAAATGATTTTACCTTTACAACACCTTTAATGATTAAAAAGAAGCTTTATAAGTACTGAAGGAACACTGCTTGTATGTCCTAAAGATAGTATAGTGGTTATGGTGAATGGGATTTGTGCGGGCTTAGCAATTCAGCTATTCAGCATTCCCACGTATTTTCCTCAGGAAATGCATTTTCTAGTTAGTGGGAATGCTTTAATAAGCATTCCCAGTATTGTTATTCGTTTTTTATTATTAGTGGGAATGCTTTAATAAGCATTCCCAGTATTGTTATTCGTTTTTTATTAGTGGGAATGCTTTAATAAGCATTCCCAGTATTGTTATTAGTGGGAATGCTTTAATAAGCATTCCCAGTATTGTTATTCGTTTTTTATTAGTGGGAATGCTTTAATAAGCATTCCCAGTATTGTTATTCGTTTTTTATTATTCTTAATTTTAATTTTATTATTCCGTACGTTTTTTGGCTCTGCGTAACTTCGCCATACTTTCAGCGATTAAGACCATTCAACTTTTAAAATGTTCATCTCATTCAGCTAACGATGTGACTTCTTCAAGTTTTTTTGTGCTATTTATACTTTTTAAAATATTAAGCTTTTAGTCGCTTTTTTTTAACATTGAAGTCAATGAGAACATGCTTATTCCTGCTTAAAAACGTACCCGATTCAAAATGTATCTCCTCCTTCATACTTTCACTGACAGACACCAAACAAACTTTACCACGGTCACAAAATATTCAGCTATCCGGCTATGACTTTTCAGATTGAAATCTTTTATAGTTTTTGTGAAAAAGCAATTTACGTTTAGTGATTTTTTCAGAAAAGTTTATCGATTACACTGCGTGTCTATGAAAGGCTGCTAGAGTGAGTCATGTGACCTTTAGAGTGTGAGTTTTGAAAAGAATCGTATTATCTATAAAAAAGGGGGAACAAATTGCTCTCACGCCCACAAGATCTACTTGTCATACACAATTTATATATCAAATGGAAGGTATTTTTGTCTGCTTTCAGGCAATGTGATCAGTTTTGTGTGATGCGCATTTTACTTTTCGTTGCTGGAGCTTCTAAAGGACAAGAGTTCCAAATTTTTCCCTTAGACCTTCATTATAACCGACTTTTAAAATTTGTTAGTAAGACACACAAAGATACTCTTTTCTAAATCGCTGACATGGCCACATTTTTAAGTTTATCAACATAAATTTCATATCGATGCGTTCACAAGGGTCTTGTCTTTTATACGGTGAAGTCGCTGTATCGATCGCATGTACGGTTGTGGATTTATTAAGGTTTGTTTGAAGGGTTATTTCACTTATTTTGTGTGTAGATAAAAAGCGTTTGTAATGGTAATTCTTTCCCTAAATAGCTTCCTTTACCTCAGTGCAATTATCCCCCTCACACACCTGGGGGAGGGGAGAAAACCTCTTGAGGGGGAGGGGCGACCAGGAAGTCAGGACGCTCTGTACTTTGCAGATAGAGAAAGGAGCTGTGTGTTAGTGGGCGTCCTGCTCACCCCCTCCCCCCTCAAGAGGCTTTCTCCACACCAGGGAAAAAGCCTTGCATTACTGTGTGGAGTTACAGACAGAAGAACAGGAAGTGAGGATTTCTCAGAAGAAATGAGGACATTTAAAAGCAAAATCAAAGGATGAGGTAAGTAAAGGAGGACTGCACAAAGGTAAAGGAAGTTATTTAAGGAAAATGATTTTACCTTTACAACACCTTTAATGATTAAAGAGAGGCTTTAGAAGTACTGAAGGAACACTGCTTGTATGTCCTAAAGATAGTATAGCGGTTATGTGTGAATGGGATTTGTGCGGGCTTAGCAATTCAGCTATTCAGCATTCCCCACGTATTTTCCTCAGGAAATGCATTTTCTAGTTATTCTTAATTTTAATTTTATCCTTTATTCCGTACGTTTTTTGGCTCTGCGTAACTTCGCCATACTTTCAGCGATTGAGACCATTCAACTTTTAAAATGTTCATCTCATTTAGCTAACGATGGGACTTCTTCAAGTTTTTTTGTGCTATTTATACTTTTTAAAATATTAAGCTTTTAGTCGCTTTTTTTTAACATTGAAGTCAATGAGAACATGCTTTTCCCTGCTTCAAAATCATTGCCGTTCAAAATGTATCTCCTCCTTCATACTTTCACTGACAGACACCAAACAAACGTTACCACGGTCACAAAATATTCAGCTATCGCGGCTATGACTTTTCAGATCGAAATCTTTTATAGTTTTTGTGAAAAAGCAATTTACGTTTTAGTGATTTTTTTCAGAAAATGTTATCGATTAAACAGTCTTCTATGGACATGGCTCAGAGTGAGTCATGTGACCTTTAGAGTGTGAGTTTTGAAAAGAATCGTATTATCTATAAAAAAGGGGGAACAAATTGCTCTCACGCCCACAAGATCTACTTGTCATACACAATTTATATATCAAATGGAAGGTATTTTTGTCTGCTTTCAGGCGATGTGATCAGTTTTGTGATGCGCATTTTACTTTTCGTTGCTGGAGCTTCTAAATGACAAGAGTTCCAAATTTTTCCCCATAGACCTTCATTATAACGCGCTTTTAAAATTTGTTAGTAAGACACACAAAGATACTCTTTTCTAAATCGCTGACATGGCCACATTTTAAGTTTATCAACATAAATTTCATATCGATGCGTTCACAAGGGTCTTGTCTTTTATACGGTGAAGTCGCTGTATCGATCGCATGTACGGTTGTGGATTTATTAAGGTTTGTTTGAAGGGTTATTTCACTTATTTTGTGTGTAGATAAAAAGCGTTTGTAATGGTAATTCTTTGCTAAATAGCTTCCTTTACCTCAGTGCAATATTCCCCCTCACACACACTGGGGAGGGGAAAGAAAACCTCTTGAGGGGGGAGGGGCGACCAGGAAGTCAGGACACTCTGTACTTTGCAGATAGAGAAAGGAGCTGTGTGTTAGTGGGCGTCCTGCTCACCCCCTCACCCCCTCAAGAGGCTTTCTCCACACCACCTCTCCTGTCACTGGGCAGTCATATAAGGTCAGGTCTGGACTCGCCTTTGGATTCTCCTCAGCCTTCCTTCTGGATCTATTAAACTTCTCTCAGTCCATATTCTATTCTACCTCAGTAACTACTTTAAAGGACTAAAAAAAGTAAAAAAAAAAAAATATGAAACACATAATCAGTGGGAAGAATGTCCCTTACATTGGTGGTCAGTGAGAAGAATTTCCCTTACATTGGTGGTCAGTGGGAAGAATGTTCCTTACATTGGTGGTCAGGGGAGAGAATCTCCCTTACATTGGTGGTCAGTGAGAAGAATCTCCCTTACATTGGTGGTCAGTGGGACGAATACTCCTAACATTGGTGTCAGTGGGACGGGATGTTCCTTACATTGGTGGTCAGTGGGAAGAATGTCCCTTACATTGGTGGTCAGTGGGGAAGAATGTCCCTTACATTGGTGGTCAGTGGGAAGAATGTCCCTTACATTGGTGGTCAGTGGGAAGAATGTCCCTTACATTGGTGGTCAGTGGGAAGAATGTCCCTTACATTGGTGGTCAGTGGGAAGAATGTCCCTTACATGGTGGTCAGTGGGAAGGAATGTCCCTTACATTGGAGATCAGTGGGAAGAATGTATCTTACATTGGTGATCTGTGGAAGAATGTCCCTTACATTGGTGATCAGTGAGAAGAATGTCCCTTACATATGTGGTCAGTGAGAAGAAAATGTCCCTTGCATTGGTGATCAGTGAGAAGAATGTCCCTTACATTGGTGGTCAGTGGGAAGAATGTCCCTTACATTGGTGGTCAGTGGGAAGAATGTCCCTTACATTGGTGGTCAGTGGGAAGAATGTCCCTTACATTGGTGGTCAGTGGGAAGAATGTCCCTTTACATTGGTGGTCAGTGGGAAGAATGTCCCTTACATTGGTGGTCAGTGAGAAGAATGTCCCTTACATTAGTGATTAGTGGGAAGAATGTCCCTTACATTGGTGGTCAGTGGGAAGATCTCCTTACCATTGGTGGTCAGTGCGAAGAATCTCCCTTACATTGGTGGTCAGGGACGAATGCTCCTAAACATTGGTGGTCAGTGGGACGGATGTTCCTTACATTGGTGGTCAGTGGGAAGAATGTCCCCTTACATTGGTAGGTCCAGTGGGAAGAATGTCCCTTACATTGGTGGTCAATGGGAAGAATGTCCCTTACATTGGTAGGTCAGTGGAAGAATGTCCCTTACATTGGAGATCAGTGGGAAGAATGTATCTTACATTGGTGATCTGTGGGAAGAATGTCCCTTACATTGGTGATCAGTGAGAAGAATGTCCCTTACATATGTGGGTCAGTGAGAAGAATGTCCCTTGCATTGGTGAAACAGTGAGGAGAATGTCCCTTACATTGGTGGTCAGTGGGAAGAATGTCCCTTACATTGGTGATCAGTGGGAAGAATGTCCCTTACATATGTGGTCAGTGAGAAGAATGTCCCTTACATTGGAGGTCAGAGGGAAGAATGTCCCTTTTACATTGGTGGTCAGTGGGAAGAATGTCCCTTACATTGGTGGTCAGTGAGAAAAATGTCCCTTACATTGGTGGTCAGTGGGAATAATGTGCTCTTTCATGGTGGTCAGTGGGAATAATGTGCCTTACATTGGTGGTCAGTGGGAAGAATGTTCCTTATATTGGAATTCAGTGGGAAGAAAGTCCCTTACAATGGTGGTCAGTGGGAAGCATGTTCCTTTATATTGGAATTCAGTGGGAAGAATGTCCCTTACATTGGTATTCAGTGGGAAGAATGTCCCTTACGTTGGGGTCAGTGGGAAGAATGTCCCTTACATTGGGGGTCAGTGGGAAGAATGTCCCTTTACAATTGGTGGTCAGTGGGAAGAATGTCCCTTACATTGGTGGTCAGTGGGAAGATTGTCCCTTACAATGGTGTGTCAGTGGGAAGAATGTCCCTTACATGGG